>CM042437.1:8205049-8467549 GCA_023631565.1 Gymnocephalus cernua | reverse complement strand
TATCACATGTGAAAACATAAATTGCAAATTGCAAAATAGCATCTAGATAGGTTTAGTTTTGAAACAGCCTTCTAGTGATCCGACTGATATGTATTAGTTGCAGAAAGTTGAAGTTTTAAACAGTCTCCTTTTTTGTGGCTTATTTCATATTAATGTTCTTAATGTCAAATACACAAATGTCAAACATTGTCTTCCCTTGTCCTATTTCAAGTTCTGGTGTCTCCTCTTTGGAAATAAACAATATATAGTATGGTTAAGTGTTATAATGGAATATCATGGACATGTGGATAAAAAGCATCATGGCAAATATTCAGGGTCCAAATTGCAGGAGCACCACAGCCAAAAACCAGCAAAATCATTTATCTTGAGAGAAGGTGAAGGTGGAATATCATGACAACAGAAACATGAACAAACTTGACCAGCAAAAAGGAAAAAGGAAAGGTCACCAACATGAACAGACATATTAAAATGATTGTTTGGCACATTCAGGCTGGCAAAGGTGTGTGTTTGTAATTAACCTATCCACTACTTCAACAAGTCTCGGTCAAGTTGTTTTTGAATAATCTATTGGCTGTATATTCCGTCATCTAATTCAAGGGATGTTTTCTCTATTTGAGAGTTTCCGTTAAATGTTTTGTAAACTCGGACAGAGGCCAAAAAGTGTTGCAGGAATATTGTTTATGAAAGACAAAGGAAAGAAACAGCAGATGCAACAGTGGGAGGGAAGGAGGAGATTGAGTATAATGGAGAAGTTTGGAGATCTGTCACAGCTGCTCAGATGTTCACTTTCTATGCTTTTTTTTGCAAACTCAGATACAGGACATCTTCACACAGATGTACACACATTATGGTCCCTGGAGTAATGTGTGTGTGAGGTTGTGTGCATTTTTGAATTCCTGCAGCTGAAATTTCTTTAGTGTGTTTGTGTGCAAGGGCATGCTGATGTGACACATTTGTGAATGCCGCCATGCAAGTGTGATACCACCTCTGTCTCTGTGAGTGTGTGTTATGGTATTTCTACCCTTGTGAGGACCAATTGGACTTGCAAGATTTGAGAGTTAGAACATTTTTGGAAACATTTTGGCTGGGCCTCTGTCACAGGGCTTTTTGAGAGTTAAGACTTGGTTTGGGGGTTAATGTTAGGGTCAAGTTTAGTCTAAGGTCAACATAAAGGACTACGGAATGCACTATGTCAGTGAGGGTCCTCACACAAGTATAGAAGTGCAAACATACATGCGTGAAGAGTGTATATTTCACATTTAATGTGCCAAAATTACGTGTTTTTCAGCACATTTCATATTCCATTATTCTTAGTGAACCATTACCTGGCACACACACACACCCACAAGCATTTGTTTACACATGCCTCTTACTGTATATGGTTTGTAGATTAACATATGATTTAATACAGACACACAAAGAGGCAAAACTTACAAACAATGTAGGCTACTGTGTAATATCAAAGTCTCTCTCACACCCTTTATTATACACACACACACACACACACACACACACACATACTCATACACACACGCATATATACACTGACAAATCAGAGTAGTGTGTACAGTACAGTATGTGACCTCTTTCTCTCTCTCAAACACTTACTTGTCAGTACACACACACACACACACACACACACACACACATCATTGGTCTGGAAACAATCTTCTCCACCCCTGTTGGTTACCCAAACATTGCGTTGTCATGGCAATGGGACAGCGTACTGTACGGCCAGCATGTTTGTCATATGGAGGGAAGTTTGCGTGTGCGTGTTTACGTATTTCTGTGTGCCTCAATTTGTTTGTTTGACTAGACGTGCGTGCGTGCGTGCGTGCGTGCGTGCGTGCGTGCGTGTGTTTCCAGCAAGTTGGTCATTTGTGAGGTTTGCCAGCTTCAACAGAGGAGTCATCCTTCCTGATCTGAGGGAAAATTGAGTCCACCAGTGTGTCTCTTTAAAAATGATTTATTTGCTCATTTGTATATGGAGAGTTAAATCACAATTTTTATATTCTCTTTCCAGAGAGTTATTTAAGTTTTCTCTGATTTCATGTCAGAAAGTCGACTCATCACTGGTAAAATGTTTTACGAAAGCATTGATAGCTTAGGGGAGAGAGAGGTCTTCCCCCTCTCTCCCCCCTTTCTCACCTTGCTGTCCTGTCAATTAAAGGCAGAAAAGCCCAAAAAATAATCTTAATAAAAATAAATAAAAAACTTTCCTGTTTACTTCTAATAATTAATAATATTAATTGAAGTAGTAGTAGCAGCAATTACTGTATATTCCCAGTGGGAATGTAAACATTGCTGTTCCCTGAGCCCTTCCACTCCATCATTCGGGAGGTGAAGTGCCTTGCTCAAGGCCTCCACCTTGAGGCAGGGGAGGGTTTTACTCCATCACTTCAGCTGCTCTGTGAGCATTAAGTGACAGCCTGTTGTTCATGAGCTTCTCCAGGCCAGAAGGTGAAAACTACTCCCCATCTGTTGTTATAGGACAGTGATAAATGGGCTAATCCCTCTATTTTAATGAGATAACCCCTGACATTTCCGTGCGTGTGTGTGTGTGTGTGTGTGTGTGTGTGTGTGTGTGTGTGTGTGTGTGTGTGTTGCATATGATATTTTAATGGTTTACCCTTTACTGTGTTTGTATTATGCAAATTAAATTAACCTGTGATGCTCTTTTGTAACATTAGATGTCTAGAATACTGTTGGTGGTACAAATGTAGATGCATTCAAGTACTGTGCACCTTTTAGGTACTTGTACTTCACTTGAGTATTTCCATTTAATGCTAGCTATTCCAATCATATTAGGTATATCATATTCTAACATCCTGAAAAGGGCTCATTCTTCTCAATGAGTACATTTATTTTGAAGCCTTAAGCACATTGAGCTTCCACCAGCACAGACTGTATGCTAGAGACAGATGTAATGCTGCTAACATGGTGCCGGCTGATGATTCCAAACAGGTTGCAGGCCTGTGATCAGAGATAATGGCTTATATAAGTGTGTGTGTGTGTGTGTGTGTGTGTGTGTGTGTGTGTGTGTGTGTGTGTGTGTGTGTGTGTGTGTGTGTGTGTGTGTGTGTGTGTGTGTGTGTGTGTGTGTGTGTGTGTGTGTGTGTGTGTGTGTGTGTGTGTGTGTGTGTGTGCGTGCGTGCGTGTGTGTGTGTTCCCATTTCACACCCTGTAGGCCAGATTATGAGTATTTTCTCAGATGTCTTTGTTATTGCCTGTAGTGGATTTGGATCAGAATATGGGTTTTGTTCCAGACTGGAAACACAGATAAACACACACATTCACACATACGCCCACAGGCACTCACTCACACACATACTGTACACGCACTAGGTAGCGCTCCATAGCCCTGTGACCTCAGATATTAACTTTCCTGCCAAATATGACTGAGGCCAAGTGCCACAATAAATACACACAGTCAAACACACACTCTCTCCATACTGAGTCTTACTGGAGCATTTGGTTGGTCAATAATGGGAGCTACACTTGGCAGTTAAAGTATTGGTGAAAACTCGGCTTCAGAGAAAGAAATCGTTGGCTTGTGTTTTTTCATCGACATTACGCTGTTACAGTTTACAGGCTGATTTATTGCTGTTATGTTCAACAGTCATTGAAAGGTTTAGATGGAGAATGATAGCAGAACATACATATCTAAAAGTGAGAAAGATGAGACTTTTGGCACAGATTTTTGTGACATTTTGGCTTTAATCACAAACCAGAGCTGGTAAGACTGGCATCTTTACTGCGCCTTGTTGGGGGTGTTAATTGAAGGTGTTAATTGCAGCAGCATACATTTCCTACTCTTTAAAATAATCCCTCCTTCATTGTTATTTTCCTGCTCAGTCTTTCCTTTTTATTGCATCTGGTCTTGGATGACTTCTTATTATTCTAATGTCTCAGATGTGTCTATATGCTGATCTGTTCAACTCTAAGACTGCAGTACATATCAGTTCACTTTCAATTCAGCCAGAAATGTGAAAAGAATCTACATTGTTAGGTATATTTTACAGGCTGGGTATTGTTCTGCAATTCTTTTCTGTAGATTTTGATGAAAATTAAACTCTTGGATTGGCTTAATTGATGGTGAATTGTCCTGGTTTCCCACAGGCATCAAGTAAAAGATTACACAAATCCAGACTTTCAACCATTCTCACTGCATGGGATTAGCTTGTCAAATAGTCTCATAAAAGTGAAAAGCAATGTGTGTATAAAATACTTAATTTTCAAACCTGCTGCTGGATGCTAAAAGCTTCTTAATTGTACAAGCCAAATTCATCATCGTGAGTCACGGGTGTTCACCTGCCAAAATGACTAATAGAGTTGATAAACTCTCCAGCCACTGCCAGTCTTCATTTCACTTTCAGCAAGTGAAGATGTTTTTTTTTCTAAAATCAAAAAAATAAATAAAATAAAAGCTGATATCAGGCTTGAGCGCAAGATTGAATGGAGTCTTGATCAGGGCCGCAGGCTGACAGAGTGAGGAGGGGTTTATCAGACCAATCTTGTCAGACTAATGTGAGCTTCTCCAATACCATCCAAGATTAATCTGACATCAGATGTTATGCTTCAATTAGGTGGAAATATACCAGCCTGAAAGACAGTTAATGTTACCTGATAACTAAGCTTTCTTGGAGATTTTGGCATTGAACAAAAATGTTCATGTCTTGTCTAGATGCTTGTGGGAAAACCAAATGCTGCTCTTTTCTGTTTCCTCTTGCTGTTCCACTTTCCAGTCCGTCCTTTCCTCACTTTTCTGCCTTCTTTTTTTCCCTCCTCGTCTCTTCCTTCCTCCCCCTTCCTCCTCCCCCTCCTCAGTAAAACCATCAAGGTGAGAATTATCGACGACGAGGAGTACGAGAAGAACAAAACCTTCTACTTAGAGATCGGAGAGCCTCGCCTGGTGGAGAGCAACGACACCAAAGGTCAGGAAGGGGCTGAGCCTCTTGAACCTTGACCCCTAGACCACAAGGTGTCGGCCGCATTGCAGAGGCTGCATGTTCCCAACACATGGAGGCACACAGGAGGAGATTTTGATTTCTTTCTTGCTCATGTACCTCCTGATGTGTTCTCACTATGACCGTGAACATGCAGCAGGTTGTGGATCACCTCATCTCACCACATCCATTACTCCTCCTCGTCTGTGTGTGTGTATGTGTGTGTGTGTGTGTGTTTGTGTAAATACCTTGCCATGTTGTTTGTTTACCATGCATGCATTTACCACCTCCCTCTATGTGTGTGTACGTGTGTGTCCCATACAGGAAGACCATAACCATTAGGATCTTAGACCGGGAGGAGTACAATAAGCAGTCCTCCTTCTACGTTCTGCTTGAAACCCCCCAATGGAGACGCAGCGGGAAGGAACGGACAGGTGTGACAGCCAATCAGCACTGAGAATGTACTTTATGCGGTTTTGGGGAATTCTGAATCAACAGGCCAAAAGCCCAATTAATCAATAAATTACTTTTTATCTATCACTCATTGATACAACACAACAAGACTAATTCACACTTTAGTCACTTGATGAAAGATTTGCTAATGCAGTTGCTGTGTTGTTGCTTTTCCCACCAGAAGAATAACAATATGGCTGTGCAGATAATAAGTGTGTCCCAATTCTATACTACATACTAATGCTGCGCAGGTTTTGAGTTTATAGTGTGTTCACACTGTCTGTTCACACTGTGCATACTTGCCCTGATTTTGAGTGTTTGTGGACACTATTCCACCACAATGCAATGCACAAAGGAAATGGAGGAGCTTGTATAGAATTGTGACAAAGTGAAGAGCACTATCTACAGAAACCAAATAACAACAGAAAATACCCTGCAAAAACAGTAAGGCCATACTGTTGATTGACATGTCATCTCTGGGAAGTGCAGCACAGAAAGGCCAAAAAATTAGGACAATGAAAAGAGACAACGACATTACTGGTTAGAGGACATCACAGAGTTATAATCATCTCAGTGGAATCTTTGCAATTTGAATCATATTTATTTTATGGAATATAATAGCCTAGACAAGAGCACTTTAAAGTTGGCAAGAAAAAGAAGCACTTTACACCTGGCAACGTTACAAGACATAAAATCAAAGCAGCAGTTGCACTTATGTTGCACATATTCCTAAAGTGACAAAATGCAGAGCTGCTCCCTAATCGCTTATGTTTTAACAGGCCTGTTGATTTGGGATTCAGGTTGAACACCCACAGGAGCGATTCTGCTGCCCCCTTCTTTATTCCTGACCTTTTTTTCTACTTTTCCTCCTCTGCTTCTCCTCAGAGGTCTATACAGAAAACTCAGTGGGAATCACACCTGTCATCTCCTTTCTTCTCCTTTCCTTTTCCTCAGCCCTGTTCTCTGGTTTCCCCCTCATCCAGCCAAGAGCTTTTAATGCTTTGAGATCTGTTCTCTGCTGTTCTTTGAAAATGTCACCACTCTCTTGGGATTCTTGGCACAAAGAAGACAAATAGTAGTAATAGTAGATAGTATCCAAGAGGATGTTCACTGTGAGTGTGACGTGAATGGCATTCATTGGCAGCTAAGTTACCTTCATCCCACCAAAGAATTCCAAAGAATCCTCAAAGTAAGAAATCCCCTATTGTATAAATGAACACCCACAGTATAGAAATATCACACAGTGTCGATGCAGAGTTTTAGGCAAAAACATTGTTATCATGACAAAGATTATTGCTATTACCATTATGGATATACATAATATTATCAGCACTTGCATCTGTCTGGAATATTTACTTTAAAATAGCATACCTACAGAAAAATAAAGACTAGGAAAGTTTCCACAATAGAAAGAGTTGAGATAGCATCCAAAACACTAAAGCTATGTCTTTCACAGGGTGACAATTCTCCTACTTCACGAGCGAAACAAACCATTACCAAAACCCCTTTGGATTATCTGAAAAATGCATTGTCACAAAGCTGACAACAGCTTAGCTCATGAAATGTGGATGTTTTGCAAACAAATAACTTTGTCTCCTCTCCCAAGATTAACAAATCAAATCTGTCACAAAAAGATCTTCCTTCCTAAAACACCCTTCAGGTCTTTATCTCTGCTGACTTATTCTGCTTGGATAATCATTAAAGGATAATTTACTGTAAATGAAAAACATGGCCAAATCATAATATGAACAGTGATAAAAAGCATAAAATGTACACTGTCTTCAGTTTCATCTGAATCATGTAACAAACAAAGCCGAACTGTTTCTGCCACTAATGATCGCGTTACACCGTTATATAACATCATTGTAAGATCACGACACCGTGGCGGTTATAGTTTTGCGTTTGCGTGCGTGCGTGCGTGCGTGCATGCTTGCATGTCCTCAGCCACATGCAACATCTGTGCATCTGTTTTCCATTGTGTTTATCAGTTTATCTATCAGTTTATCTCTTCAGAGCTGCTCATCTCCCTTTCTTCCTATCACCATCTAATGTAATATAGAGTTGTAAAAACACAGCAGCTTCCCACTTGTTAGTTATTGCCTTTCAAACACACACAAACAAAGTGCATTTATAAATAATTTCAACATTAACTTAAATAGCAGTTTATGTTGATAAAAGAAAGTATTAGTGTCTTAACTGAAAGCAAATGCGTGTTAATGTGAGCTGGAAACAGGATGTATTTTGAGGTAAATCAGCCCAGCTCAGTGTTTTCAGGTTGTTGTCTAAAGAAGAATTTATGCCCTTAAACTCTATTGGGTACACTCATTAAATGATACTCTATCTCTGTCACAAACACACACACACACACACACACAGAGCCAGTGAGCAGTGCTATCAGTTCGTTAATGGCAGCGTGCATTTACCAGGCATCAGCAGTGTTTATAGTGATGAGGGGATCAAAGACAAGGGCTGGATATCACATTATCACAGTCAGGAGATCAAACACACCTCCGGGATACACAGAGACAGACACAGACAAACACACACTTATATACACACACTCATGGTTTAGGGCCTGCAGTGGGTTTGTGTTTAATGAGTGTGTTTTATGAGCTGATGTGGTGGTTCTCTCTGTGCTAAATTGGCCTTGCATGGATCTTTATGGCCTCGGACTGTGTGTACAGTATGTATGCACACATAGGCTTATCATTATGTACTTTCTTGTGTATACACATGTCTCTATCGTCTGTATGTGTGTGTTCGAGATAGACCCTCGCAAGTCCAGAGTCTTGTATTTGGGGGGTTAAAAGCTGTGGCACTAAATGTTTGACATATACATGTATATTTATCATCAGGAGGTTCTGCAGTATCCTCACGGCTAATCATTAAAAGTAATGCCTTAAAACTGCTGCACATGGCGCAGGTGCGTTTAGGGCGTGTCCAAATCCACTTTTGCTAGTTTGACAGCGGAAAAAAGGGTCTGGGTGCCGGGCGCATGGTTCAAAAGGGTTGTACTTAGTGTCTTCATTAATTCATAGGTGTGTTTGGAGAGTAACATGCGATAAACCAATCAGAGTGTCATCTCCCATTCCCTTTAAAAGATGCAAGATAGGGTCCATCTATATTATATATTTGCATTTTTTAGCAGAGACATAATGACAGTCTGTGTTCCAACTGAGATTTGTTTTTTCATGTTTTCCTCTCCCTAGTTCTGTATTAGTGTTTTGGAAAAGGCTTCTAGATGAACTCTTCTCACACAGAGAGACTGGAATTTAAAATTGATTTTCTCAATACATTTTGGCACAACCCCACATGTTTTAAATAGGCTTTTAAGCATCCTGCCCCAGAGACCGCAGCTGACAACCCACCAAAACAGGCACAATCACTCTTTATAATGTTGATTAATGTGTGAATTGTGCCTTCAGATATACATTCCAGGAAACAGCTTTAACATTCAGGGATGTACGAGTGAAAGAACATAGCGAGCTTCTCTTATTAGAAGCTCCTGTTTCATCTTCGATCAAACCGGCACCTCATAAGTGAAGTGCCTCAAAGCCAGAGATAAAAGCATGATATTCTGTTCCTTTTTTGCTGTTGCTGTTGTTTCATTTACATTTCTTATCTTTTTTCGTTGTAAGCAACAAAGGTTGAAAGGATTAATGTACTGACTAAACAAGCACCGGATCTGACATCTGCTATGACGAGCTACACAGGGTACAGTCGGACAGATGGGGAGGTTAACAGTGTAATTCAGGCATCTCTCTTGTAGCTGTTTGACTTTACTGAGAACAGGAGAGATGTAACTGAGGCTTTTACCGGTCGCAGCGCTGAATGGACAGTTGAGGGCTGCTGCTGTTTATGTATAATGCAGCTTAAAATTCACATTTCCATTATCTAAAACAGATGGAGGGTATAGTGTTTTTTGTAAAGTACTTTACTCTTAAAAGCTTAAGTTTTGAGATGGGATAATGGCAAATTAGCCTCTTAGTCATCTCACCTATAGCCTACTTTGATAAAAACACACGTACCAAAATCAGTTTTAAGCAGTACGATTTGTTTTAGCCTCATTACCATAACTTCCACTGGACACAGTCAAAGTAGTCCCTGCTAGTTCAGTGTGTGATAATATATGCATCCTTTTAATGTAAACCGTACCTTTTCACCATAATCTGCATCCCCACAACTAATCCAGCAGCTGCTACTAGTTCTCATTTCTTCAAGAGAGAAAGAAGAGGCTTGCCATTTACTTTTTCATTAACCTATTTCATCCTGTTCTATTTCTGGGAGAGTTTTTTGTCATGTCCTAGAATGACTTTCAACAACCTCTCGAGAGCAGGTGTGAACTTGTATTCAGCTTTGGTTTGTTTGGGCAGGCCAGACATTTATGCTGCTTTCATGTGCTCCTCGGATGGTCCCATTCCTGGGTTGGGAAGTTGTTCTTCCAACTTCGGTGTGTTCATAAGTCGTGATGTGGAAAAAACATGGACACTACAAAGAAGATGTGTTGTATTTTTTCGCACACGTTAATAGCTGTTTCCAGTATTTATTTCCGGTTTGAAGCTTTATATTATAGATTTTGTCCCAGACTTGGTGCAGTAACCTCTAAAATTCTGCTTTATCTTGTTATCAGGGTTGATGCTAATAAATAACTTGTCTTACTAATTTAGGTCACTCCACGTGGACAGTTACAACCTAATATCAATTACCTAATAATAATTACATGTTAGCAAAAAATTATATGCAATACGTGAATTAATAAAAGGTTTCTTACCGTCGACCCAACATTTACTTTCGTTTGCCATGTTACTGTACCAAAACTTTCCGTCAACTTTCTGAGTTGTTGTTCACTAATTTTCAGCTAGTCATTTTTCCGATTATTACCACACCACATGAAGAAGAAGAAGAAGAAGAGGAAGAGGAAGAAGAAGAAGAAGAAGAAGAAGAAGAAGAAGAAGAAGAAGAAGAAGAAGAAGAAGGTCTTTATTTATCCCGCGAGGGAAAATCCACAATGTTCACTCTGTTAGTACAATTGCACACACATTGAACACAGGCCTGAATTACAAAAATGCTCAGGACCTATACATGCTAAACACACTAATGGAGAGATGAGGGGGCTGCTCCTTGGAGGAGCGCCCCGAGCAGTTGGGGGTTCGGTGCCTTGCTCAAGAGCACCTTGGCAGTGCCCAGGAGGTGAACTGGCACCTCTCCAGCTACCAGTCCACACTGCGTACTTCGGGGACTTGAACCAGCGACCCTCCGGTTCCTAATGTGTCTCTGACTCTCATTGAAGGTGTTTTGGGCAATCACAATAGGACATTTTTTTCTGGAGGTAAAAGCTAGATTCCCTGGAGGCGTTGAGAAGTTTCCAGATGACCCTGTGATATTGCAGGTTTTTGAGGAGCCTCCGGACAGCAGGAGGCAGAGGAGAGTTCACTGCAGCCTGTGACCCTCCGTCAGTCATCCGGGTGGGAGAAAGTGCAGCGTGAGGAAGGAACAGTGCTGAGAGGGAAACCAGCTGAAAACACACGCGCCCTGCAGAGAGTGATGACCCCATGTCCTAACACTACCAAACACACACACAGTATCAAACACACAACACGTAGAGTAACATACATGTGACCACACAGATGCATACACACACACACACACACACACACACACACACATACGCACACGTTAATGTGTGTTTATATATGTAGCAGCTTTTGTCCTCTAATTTGTCCTTTTTTAATCCTTACTCTGCCCTGTGTGTATGTGGGTGTGTGCGTGAGCAGTGTGTGTTCAGTTATGCAACAATACATAACATAATTATTAACCCTGGCATAAATTAAGACATGTGCCAAAACAACATAAATTAATTGGAGACATGATTATTTGTTTATCATGTTTGTGTGTGTGTGTGTGTGTGTGTGTGTGTGTGTGTGTGTGTGTGTGTGTGTGTGTGTGTGTGTGTGTGTGTGTGTGTGTGTGTGTGTGTGTGTGTGTTCACCAGGGTCTCTCCATGTTAATCATCAGTATGTACATTCAATATCCGTAACATACAAACTCACTGAACCCTCTGTCATAATAGTAAACAGCATTAGGTATTAATTTTAATGAGGTGTTTACTGTCCCAGTATTATTAAGTCTGTCATTAACAGATCACCAAACAATGTAAATGAATTTATTTGCATCTTTATTATAGTGAGTGACATTTACATTAGCAATGATAGATGATCATTGGAAGTTTAATTCATTCTCACAGTATTTCAAGTGTAAATAAACAAGTAGATGATGGCACAGAATATATATTTTTTAATTAGATTCATCATAGTTCATCATCCACCTCATCAGCATCATCATCCTCCCATTCTCTATCTCAGCTTCCTACTCTCTTTTCTGCTTATCCATCTCCTGTAAACCACAATCTTCCCTTCTTCTTCCTCCCATTCTACACTCTCCTCAACCTCTTCATCCCTCCACTCTTCTGCCTTCTGCTCCTCTTCATCATTCTCTCACTTATTTCTCTGTCTCCTCTTCTTCTTCGCATGCTTCTCAACTTTCTCCTCATCCACCTCTTCATTTTCATCTTATGCTTTCTTCTCGCCTTTCTTCTCCTCCTCATCTTCCATTTTAATCCTTTTGCCTTATTTCTTGTTCCTCCTTGTCTTTCGTTCTCCCCATCGTCCTCCTCACTAACTTCTTCTGTTCTCATTGTATATTCCTAACCCTTATCTACCACCTTCCTTCTGAACTATAGTCTTCACCCCCTTTTCCTCTACATTCCATTTTCCTTTCCTCCTTCCCTCCTTCCCTCCATTAGTTAAAAGTTCCACTTGTTTTTCTCCACTGCTCCTATTGTGTCTCATCCTATGGGACTCTCCAAAGTGTGACTGAGTAACAGCTCCTTTTCCTCCTCCTTGCCTTCTCCCCTGCTGTAGTGTTAATCCCATCAAAGACTGTGTCTTCTCCTGTCTTCTTTCTTTTTCCATCTGCTCATCTCCTCTTTGACGCCGCAGAACTTTCTCCCCCCTGCTCCTCCTTTTGACTTTATATGTTGACAGTTTGCAAAGATACCTCCCCTCCCCTCTTACTCTCCCCTCCTCTTCTGCCTCCTCTGACGGAACCTGAATCATCAAACATGACAGGGTGTAAAAATCCTCTCGTCGCCTCTCCTCTCGTTCTTGTTCTTCCCTTCGTCTTTACCCCTTTTCCTCCACCTCTCATTCCGTCATTCGTCCTCTCCCTGTCGTCTCCCATCACTTCTGTTGAACCAGGGACTCTAACTCTATCAAAGCATGACAAAGTGTGAAAGCCCACATACACACTACACACACAGACACACACACATACACACACACAAGCTACCTCTTGTCAGCACATATTGACCTATGTGTCATCCAGATAAAGAGACAGACAAACTTCTGAAATGAAAAAAGCTGAAAATAAATATTGAAAGATGCCAGACGTATTGAGTAAAGAATTAAAAAAAGAAAAGTTCAAACCCTGGCTGTTTTCTCACCTCTGATCACCTGGCCAATCACTGCATGACCTGGTTGTCAATGTTGGATTGTTGGTTTTGAAAAGTTATGGGAATGATCAGACACTGACCCCTAATTCCAGCATTGGAAAGGTGTGGTGACGGGGGGTTTCATCCAACAAGTAGTTCTGACCGAGTATACCAGCTGCTTCATCATTGACTGCAGTCTAAGTGTTACAGTGTTTGCTGTGCTGCCAGCTGCTACTTTCAAACTGGAATATCTGATATGACAAAAACTATTTAAGGTCCTCATGTAGAAAGAGTACAGGGAGTGGCTGTAGTTGATGCATTTCAAATGCTGCTGCATGGCTTGCTTTGTTTGACACATGTCTACAAAGACACATAACCTCCATCATGTAGGCCTAACTGTAACTTCAAATAACTGTCTTCAAACTGGAAGACATAATTCTATCTGGAGAATTTGAACCACAACTAACTTGTAATCCTTATTTATACCAAGAATAGTAGTAGCTGATTTTACAGTGCATGCATTATCTTAAAATCAGACAGGACAAATGATTTAAGGACTTGAATCAGGATGAGGACCAGCAGCATGTTGAGATGTCTAACCAAACTACAACGGTGTTCATTGAGGAGGACTGGACTAGACAACTAATGGGAAGTAGATCTTAAATAACACCTAAAATAATAATAAATAATAATGATTGAAAGAGCATCAACGTATTAATACTTGGGCTTTCTTCTAGAAAACAATATGTCTTTTAAACAACATATCGAGTGTCTTAGGAAAAAACTCAAGGTAAAGTTAAACAATTGCTGTTTTTCCTTTGGTGCAAGAAAGAAATTAATTCAAGCAACGTTTTTATCAGCACTTGATCACAGTGATATTTTATATATGCATGCAAATTTGGCATCACTGAAAATGTTAGATTCCGTGTACCATGCTGCGTTACGTTTCGTCTCTGACTCGGGTTGTATGAGAAAGTGGGTTTGTCTTCTTTATACAACGATAGAATGGAGCACTGGTATATATTTCTTTATACGGCCGTGTTGCACAAGCTGCCTTCTTATTTATGTTCTCTACTGACGCCTAAAGCTATCGGTAGCTGCACCCTTCGGTCACACGGACAAATGATGTACGTCATTCCTCGAACCCGTACTGTGTTGGTGAAAGTGCTTTTAAAGTTTTTGCTCCGTCATCTTGGTGTGAGCTACAAACTCACCTTAATCTAGATTATTGTATTAGCGTGGAAGATTTAAAAAAATAATAGGATAAAAGACTTCCTGACCACTGAATGCACATGTCCTCTTACAGACTTCTGATTTTTTTTGTGTTTAATGTAATTTGTCTGTTTTGTATTAAGTCTGTTGTTTGCTGTTTGTTACTGTATGTTGAAACGTTGATGCTGCTGCCTTGGCCAGGACTCCTTTGTAAAAGAGATTCTCAATCTCAATGGGACTATTTCCGGGTCAAATAAAGGTTAAATAAAATAAAAAACGAAGATCATAATCCTCTTGCGAGGCTTGGTGGCAGGCAAAGTAGATTATGAGAGGTGCTCTTAAATTTCAAAAGGACTAACGGCACTATGGGGAGAAAGATGGTACCATTTGTCCCCACGTGGACTCATCAGCAGTATTCATTTCACAGCTATGTTGTCATCTTGCTCTGGCAGATGGCTGAAGTTCATTTGAATTTAAACTATATCAGGAAAGAAGGAATTAGGGAGGATAATTACAAATTGGAGGCTTTAATACCAATACGCAGAGACAAAGAGGAAAAAATGACAGAAGGTAGATCAAAAGGGAAATAAAGATTAAGAAAGAAGGAGAAGGGGTTAGAAACTGTTACATAACAAAGAGGCAGCTATTTGGGGATAGGGCAGAGTTTGATTAAGTCCTACTTACATTGTTTTGTGCTGCATATTTAAAGATACAGTATACAGATTTATTAGGAGTAAAAATAGAGAAAAAATGCCTGATTTGAAAATAAATGTTATGACTGAATTCCCAGTGTATTCAGACCTTCAAGAAATATTTCTTTGGATGTGATTTGGCTGTAATGCACATGCAGTTGTATTTAATTGAATTGAGCTTCAAAGGAGCAGAGAGGACACCAGAGGGAGAAGAAATCAAAATGATAAATGGTGCAGACAGTGGCTTTGACAGGAAGCAGAATCTTACCCTGCAAATTCTAACCTCTGTCAAGTCCATTTACACACACACACACACACACACACACACACACACACACACACACACACACACACACACACACACACACACACACACACACACACACACACACACACACACACACACACACACACAGGGAGTGTAGCTAACGAGGATACTGCCTGCTCATGTTCATCTCACGTGAGGTTCAGTAGGCTGTTAATTGAGTTCATGTGTGTGTGTGTGTGTGTGTGTGTGTGTGTGTGTGTGTGTGTGTGTGTGTGTGTGTGTGTGGTGTTTGTGTGTTTTTTTTTGTGCATCATAGAAAGACAGAGGTAGCGAGTTCTTGTGTGCTTCCGTTACAGTAAACAGGAAGGGCGGCTCCAAAGGCATTTTTGGATTTAAATTGCATGACTGACACTGATTCTTCTGTATGTGGATACAGCCATGTCCTGAGGGCAGGAAAGCCCTGTATGGTCTCAAGTATTCAGTTAGCTGTGCCTGTTTATTCTGGCTATACCTCCACATCAGTAAATCTTCCTGTCAGTCAAAGTTCAGACGCCATGAAGGAAGGAGTCAACTCTCCACTGAGCCTCTGCGGGTGAATAACAGGGAGGGCGGGGCCAGGTAGCGGCCTGCAACCATGAAGGGCATTTGAGAGATAGTTGTCATTGTCTTTGTATTGATTTTCAGATACATTTTCATTAACAAATAATTCAACACATTTGATGAACTTTCATGGTTCGGCTGGTCTGAGACCAAAAATTGCATTCAAGTTTTCTCTCAAACCACTTGAATTACAATATGCTGAAAGACTATTATGGAACATTTGCCCAACGCCACCAAAAATAAAGTGCCTACCACAGCTTTAAGCATAAGCCAAAATATACAACTTCTATCTTTTGGGTATGGACATTTTCTTAAAGGAGAGGACATGTGATTTACAGAGCATGACATGTGTACTGTAGAAGAGAAAAAAAACATGCAATTTCATTTCATTTGGACTTTAAGTGTTATTGTATCTGGACATAAACAACGTCACCCCCTGAGTCAGGTTTTGTTTGTGCCTGGGAGGCTGTGGTTTCTGCTCTTCTTGCCTTCAGCTCGTGTGCTTTATGAACATTCAGTTCAATTCAATTTTATTTATAGTATCAAATCATAACAAGAGTTATCTCAGGACACTTTACAGATAGAGTAGGTCTAGACCACACTCTATAATATACAAAGACCCAACGATTCCAGTAATTCCCCAAGAGCAAGCATTTAGTGTGACAGTGGCAAGGAAAAACTCCCTTTAAGGAAGAAACCTTGGACAGACCCAGGCTCATAGGCGGTGTCTGATGGCGCCGGTTGGGGGGGTGATGAACAGTGGCAATAACAGTCACAATAAAAATAATGGAACAGTGACTAGAAATAGTGGTCGTAGTAGTTCATGGCATAGCAGGGACATTACAGGATGTAGCATGGCACAGCAGAACATAGCAGAACATAGCAGAACATAGCAGGCACCGCAGAGCAGGGTGTCGGGAGCCACAATGCCAAACGGTGCTTCTTGCTTATGATGGAGTAAAAGTTTGACGAAAGTGCTCCTGGCAGAAATGTGCATGCGTATGTGTGCAATTGAGCTATAAGCTCCAAGCTGTAACTCAACTGAGGGGAACAAATGATCAATGAGGTGATGCATTCCCTGTACTGCACTATAATGGAAGGCAATAGTATGGATAACCGTTCCCCCATGGGAAATGTGATCATGGCCTTTCTCGCTCTTTCCCTTTCTTTGTATCTCTCTCTCTCTCTCTCTCTCTCTCTCTCTCTCTCTCTCTCTCTCTCTCTCTTTGATCCTAGCAGTGAGCTCAGGCTCTACTATGAATCTCAATTACTGACACACACCATAAGGAAAAGGGGAAAAGAAGAAAAGGGAAAAGAGAGGGGGGTTGTGCATGAGAAACAGAGAGACAGAGATAATAATAATAATAATCATTTAGTAATGCAACCGTAACTATTAAACAGTGTAAACCAAATTGTAATTGAAACCACCGACACATAGATATTAATTTAACACAACGGTGGATAATTTGAATTGTTCAGTTTACTTCAAATAGTTTTCATACTAGTAAGGGAAGCTGTTGAAAGCTACCAATTCAATCAGCAATAATGATGATTCAGTCAGTTCAGTTTGAAGTTTCAGTGTTGAAGATTTGTCTGCACATTTTTCTGATGGCGAAGATGTTGCAAAAAAAATGACCTGGTGTCTGAGATGCTAGTGGTTTCGTTGTTTGAATAAAGAAAGATCCCTTTTCATATCACCACTGTACTCCAGAGTTTTAAAGAGTTACAGTGCCAAGATACATTACATTAATTGTCATAATCACTAGGGCTGCTGGAAGCGTCAACATTTTTATGTCTCAGGTGCCACTAGTCCGACTTTTTTTAAAACTTGAAGAGATTACACATTACCGGTATTTGGAATGTCGCAAGGCGTTCCTGCATCTCTTGTTGGGTATTACACCATTTTCTTCTTTTCTGGCTGGAAACCTTGTAGGCCTAGGCTTTATTTGCGCTGTCTGTCCAATCATTCCCCAATATTTACAACATTATCAACATGGACTATTTTATATGTTTTAACTTTCTAACTATTTATTTGTTTGTTGTAATCTATGTACTCAGGACTCCCTGGAAAGCAGTATCGATACTAAATGGATTATCTGCTGGTGAAATCAAATAAAGAAAATGCTGTTCTAACACTGCTATTGGTTGTTGTCTTGTGGTGTTTTCAGAGGAACAGCTGAAGGAAGAGAGGGAGGAAGAAGAGGCGCTGACGGGAAAAGACGAAGAGGAGCAGCGCATTGCTGATATGGGCCGTCCCATGCTGGGAGACCACGTCAAACTGGAGATCATCATAGAGGAATCATATGAGTTCAAGGTAAGGCAGGGAGTGTTTATGTGTATTTGGTGAAATAAATGAAAGTTAGCTGATTTGAAGATTATCAATCTGGTAGAGATGGCAGGAGCACATGTTTTAATGTACAGTCTGATTCCCTTTAAATACTAAAAAGACAACAAAAAACCCTACTGTAAGAGGACAGTCCACTGCCTCCAATTTTTCCAATGTTTTCTATTAACTGCCACCAAATCAAATGACCTCACACATGAATCTGAAATGTGACCGATTCACGACAACTTGCTCTCCATCCAGTTTCTGTTTTGATAAGATAAGATCCAAAAAAGAACAGGTCTTACACACAACCTTAAACAATCATTAGTGGGGATAAAAACACTGAAACATCACTACAAGGACATTCAACAACTTACACACCAGAAACGTGTCTGACGCTGCGCTGCTGCTGTAGGCTACACATGTATGTTTCCTATTGATTTACTACACTCAAGCAGTATACTTCATGTTAAACATACTGATTTAATTACAGCTAAGACAACGCCGGCAGTATTGACGGCAAAATAGGCTACAGTATTGACAGGTGCGACATTTGAAAATCGATATTTTTAATTTTTTTATTTTACATTTACATCTGCATTTATGTCAAAACCTTGAGACTTTCAAACATCAAAATGTAATTTATTAATATGTATTTGTGTCACAATGACATATAAGCATCTTTTCCTATTCTATTTTGCCTGAAAACTCTTCCAACACGCTTGCGTGTCGCGTGAAAAATTTCTAGCAGGCACACGTTTCCGGCGCGGCTTGAGCTGCACGAGACGTGCGTGTCAAGCAGACAGTTTGCAAGCTCTAACCTGTTAACATGGGAGCCGAAATAAAAATGGACACGCCACACAGCTGACACGCTCACGCCACGCATCCAGTCTGTCTCCGGCTTTACACATACTGTAGTAAAACTGGTTTTAATTGCAGTGGTCACAACAATATTTATCATATGTTACCGATTATATATATGTTATGTATATGTTACTGTAGTAAAAGACACACACACACACACACACACACATTATGCACACAAAAACAACACAAAATCACCTCCTTCACATATTGCCCTCACAAACCCTTCCAATACATGTACAGGAAATAATTGTGTGGTCATTGCAGCCCCTTCTGATCCAGAAAACGATCATATTGGTCGATTATCCAAGCAGCTCATAATAACCAACAATAACGTTTCTTGTCAGGCAGTGACCTCCCGCGGCTGTAGTAATTATAGCAAAAACAAACGAGGAAGTGAGGTGACAAAGTATAAGAGCGCCATAAGTAGACAGGTAGGTGTGGTGGATACAAACTTTCTCTCAGGAGACTGGGGTTTGTCTCCCATGTGAAATGTAAAGGCAACTGTCATTTTGAAATTAACAGAGTTTTACCTAGAATAAACATCATGTTACGTTGTCATTATAGTAGTTTTACGTGACTCATTTTCAGCCAATCCCTGATGTTTTACTACCCGTAATAAAGTATTTTTGTTGCCTACACTTAACTAGTTTTGTTGTACACGTTATACGTTAAATAGAACGGTCTAATGTTTACGATCACGTAATTAAACCGCCACTGAGCAGCAGTAAATAGAACGATCGTATGTGATGTTTTTGGAAGTAGGACTGGGCAATATATCAATATTATATCGTTATCGATATATCAAGCTAGATATCGTTGTAAATATGGGATATCGTAATATCCTGATATGACACAAGTGTTGTCTTTTCCTGGTTTTAAAGGCTGCATTATAGTAGAGTGATGTAATTTTCCGAACACACCCGACTGTTCTAGCTGTTCTATTATTTGCCTTTACCCACATAGTTATTATATCAACATAACTGATGATTATTTATCAAAAATCTCATTGTGTGCATATTTTGTGAACCCTACAATATTGCCACAATATCAATATCGAGGTATTTGGTCAAAAATATCGGGATATTTGATTTTCTCCATATCACCCAGCTCTATTTGGAAGTCTTTGGAAATGGACATATAATGTTGTTTAGTCATGACGATGTGTTGCAGCATCATTGTGTGTGAATCCTTTCCTCCTTGCTTTCCCTCTCCCACGCAGACTCTTCAGACAAGCATGGATGCGTGGATGTAATTACCATCCACGTTTTGTGTGTGTGTGTGTGTGTGTGTGTGTGTGTGTGTGTGTGTGTGTGTGTGTGTGTGTGTGTGTGTGTGTGTGTGTGTGTGTGTGTGTGTGTGTGTGTGTGTGTGTGTGTGTGTGTGTGTGTGTGTATATATACTAATGCATGTTCCTTGCTGCCGCTCCAACACCCAGTAATAGCTTGCCACTTGACAGGATGCTAAACTTTGTCAAGTAGTTTTGTACTGGAGCATGGAACCGGATCCTATAGTTATCTGAAGTACTTCCCATTGGCAAATGGTTGAGTACAACAGTGTGAGAGTGTCTGACATAACAGATCGAAGGAGAAAAAAAGAAAAGCTGCATCAATGGAAAGTTTACTTGGAAGTTGAAAGTTTCCTTTAAAATCTAAGTGAATTTCATTCAAACAGACTACTAAAAACTACTAAATACATCAAAAGTATCAACAACAAATAAATCAGACACATAGAAAACTGATGAGCATTTGAACAAGGTATGCTTGTGTTTTAGTGACGGCAATTGTCAATGTCAATAATATGAGCGTGAAAGAAAGATTTATCATAGTGCAATGAATTATGGGTCAGCATCAAGTCGACTGTCATTTGTTGCCCTAGGCTGGATCATCACTGTGGTTTATAGCGCCACATACTGGTGACAGAAACTACTGATATCTTCATTTACCCACTGTAAGAGTTTCACGTGTGTCCACTTCTGTGGACTCCCATGCACAAAGATACATAACCACATATGTGATCCACAACAGTCCAGCTGAGTCAAAAGTAATGATCTGAGGGAGGAAATGAGAATGGAAGCAAGGGAGGTAAAAATATCAGCATTACGCACAATGAGAAAGAAGGTATTACGAAAACCTAGCTGGGTATGGTTAAATAAACACTTCACATACAATAGGCGGAGTTGTGTGTGTCCACAGCAGCAGCGAGGCACTATTGAAAAACCTCTAAGCTCCATTCAACACAATTAGTATCCCAGTTTCCCTCTGAAGTGGAGAGAAAGGTAAAGAGCAATCCCCACTGCTCCGCTAATTAGTGTGTGTGTGTGTGTGTGTGTGTGTGTGTGTGTGTGTGTGTGTGTGTGTGTGTGTGTGTGTGTGTGTGTGTGTGTGTGTGTGTGTGTGTGTGTGTGTGTGTGTGTGTGTGTGTGTGTGTGTGTGTGTCTGAGTCTGAGTCTGTGTGTTTGTGCATGTGTGAGTGTTTGTGTTATCTCAATATGCCACAGTCTCCTCCTTTAGAAGAAAACAACAAAGAAATATCAAGACGAGGAAGGAAAGAGACAAGGGAGGAAGGACATAGCAGAGGGTTAGGATTAGTGAAGAAAGAAAGAAAGAAAGAAAGAAAGAAAGAATGAAAGAATGAAAGAAAGAAAGAAAGAAAGGGAGTGTGCAGAAGCAAAGAAATCTACAGCAGATAGGCAAAATTGTTTTGCATATACTGTATATTGTAAAGTCCTATGTAAAGATGTGTGAAACGTTAAATGATTGATGAAATGAATGTGTTCTTTACCCCTAAACCTAGTCCCACGAGAAGTCTGTTGTTACATAGGCCTACTCGTGCTGTGCAGCCAAACATTGTTCAAATCCAATTCTATTGAAGATGCCAGGGTTTCTATATGTTTGGCTGGATTGAATTGATGCCAGAATTATCCATTTGTTGGAATGGTGCAGCCATTAAAAACATGGATTCTTTGAATATTTAAACCTGATATTGAGTGCACATTATATAGCTTTAAGGAGTTGGACCAAGCTGAGTATATATATTTGACACTGAGTGGAATAGGATTTATTTATTTTCACCCTTAAAGTCACTTTAATATGTGAAGGGGTTTAGTATTTTTGAATATCAATAGCAAAGGAATGCAACCAAAACAGCAGGTAAAGATAAACACTGTCTGTCACCCCTGTCACCAGACAATCTGAAAACGTTTGCATTTGCTCTGAAAGGACAGTGCCAGATTCCTGTTTTATGGAGTAAAGCAGTCTAACAAATGGCTAACTTTTGCACAGGTTGGTGTCGCACCATCTAACCATTATTATTTTTCTGTCTTTTGGCAGAACACAGTGGACAAGCTGATAAAGAAGACCAACCTGGCTCTGCTGGTAGGAACCAACAGCTGGAGAGACCAGTTCATAGAAGCCATCACTGTGAGCGCAGGTAAGGCTGTGTGTGTGTGTGTGTGTGTGTGTGTGTGTGTGTGTGTGTGTGTGTGTGTGTGTGTGTGTGTGTGTGTGTGTGTGTGTGTGTGTGTGTGTGTGTGCGTGTGTGTGTGCGTGTGTGTGTGTGTGCGTGTGTGTGTGTGTGTGTGTGTGTGTGTGTCTGTTTATCAATTTGATAGTTATGCACTAAACTCTCATTGAACTTCTAATTTAACTGGGGTCATGTGAGTTGGTTTGAAGAAGCAGATGTGTGTATGTGAGAGCGTGGCATATAAATTCTTCCTAGAATGAACATTTGCAGTTTTATAGTATGTTGAGCTCTATGTGGTCCATTGCTGTGTGTGTTCTAATGATCAGTATATCCAAAACCATCAAAAATCTCAGGTTGGATGTGTGTACATGTGTGGTTTGGTACTTGTGTGTGTCTGTTTATGATTTCTAATGGTTACTGGAAAGTTGACTGGCCTGGTTTGATGGTTTGGACAGACAAACACTGACCAGATGAGAGCAGAGTGATTGTATGTGTTTCAGCCTCCACAATGACAGAAGAACAAGAAGTGAGTGTATGTGTTGCATATGTGGGACAAAGAGGAGTAAAGAAAGAGAGGAATATTCAACACATATCCTGTCACTGTCAAGATCTGTTATAAGCCACGATGATGGTAATGTTCCATGAAGAGGGAGAAAGAGAGCATACATGTGAACAGAGAGGGATAAGGAAACGAGAGACCATATATAATGCAGAGATCGACGGAGACAGAGAGAGATTGCATGCAGTGAGAAAAAGCCACTGAGAAGCATGGACAGTGGGAAAAAGAGAATGCATGCATAAAGAGAAATATAATGCATGGAATAAAAGAATGCATGTACGAAGACAAAGTAGGATGAAGGGAACAAGACATAGAAAGCATTTATGCAACAATTGAGCTGGTGAAAGAGATAAAAACTGGCTGTAGAAAGCAGATAATAAAAGAGGAAGCATATTTTTCTGTTTCACTGCAGAATCTTCACAGTTCATTGGTTAGTAGTGGTAACTTGCCCTCTGGAGGCAGGACAGCATTACCGCAGCTCATCAATGGAAAAAACGAAGGATAAACAGAGAAAGAAATTCTTAGTAGAAAGTTTTCACTGTCATGATGTTTCTGTTTAAAAATCCCCCTCTCAGTCAAACAGTGATGAGCTGTATTTATTGTCAATCATATTCCTTCTGGATTTAATGTACCGTTCATGCAGAAACTCCAGGAAGTTAGTTCTCCCGATTGAGAAGTAGTTCAATATATAACCTCCCCTCCTTTGTTTTTACACACAGATAAACCCATCTATGATTTCCCATCCCTCCGTGGCATGTCCGTGACTGAGCCGTGGTCTGGCCGTAGCTGGAATAAAAAAAACTGTGACGACATAGTGAGCTCGGGGCCTACTGGTAACGCCCTTATGCGCCTTGTGTGGAAAACCAGTAGCAATGGTTTATCTATCGACCAGGGGGAGCAGTGATTATGGACACTAAGGCATTTACTGGTCTAAAATCAACTCAACTATTCTGCTGTATGAGGGAGTGTGCCCCCTACACAGAGCATAGGTTTATCATATGATCAGACGGTTGTGAAAATATTATGCTGAAGTGTAATGTAAAACTCTGACAGACTACAGATAGTTTGTTTTTATGCTTTTAATGAAGTAGCAAGACGGCTGTAGGAAACACGTAGGCCTATTGATTATATCGATATATTCTGTCCATGAAAGTTGTCTTATTCAAAAGAACTGTAGGTGTCCGTAGCCTACATACGGTATTTAACAAACAAGATTCAAGATGTTAATTAAAGCGCTTTAGAGCTGCTGTTGAGTGGATTTTGTTACCTTTGACAGAGATAGGTTAGCTTTTCCCCTGTTTCCTGCTTTATGCTAAGCTAACTGTCTGCTGGCTGTAGCCTTACAGTATATTTACCAGACAGATATGAAAGTAGCATTGGTCTTCTCATATAACTATGTTGTGTAATTTAATTCAATTCAATTTCATATATATTGTCAAACGATACCAGATATTATATCAGGACACTGATAGAGTAGTTCTAGACCACATTCTATAACTTACATAGACCCATCAATTCCCCCAGAGCATGCATTTGGTGCAAGTGTGTGAGGAAAAACTTCCCTTTAACAGGCAGAAACATCAAACAGAACCTGGCTCTATGTGGGCTGCCATCCGTGGCCGTCCAATTGAGTTGTCCACTACACTTTGTGTACATTATATACTTTTAGTTTGAAAAGTTGCACAAAGTGGACAGTTGCATTGTTAAATTTCTTTATCATTATTACTCCAGTAGTTAAGATATTATGTCATTATCATTGACGATAGTATACATTTTAATATTTGTATCATTTAAGCGGCTCATTCATACCCCCTTTCATCTGGTTATTTTATGTCCTGTCTGCTGCTGTTGCACATGGGACAGCTGTAGGTGTATCAGGGAGTCTGTTTTAAGCCCCAAGAGAGTTGACACAGATTAATGATTATTATATGGAGTAGTTTGCTTTTTTGACGTACTGACATTTGATGTTTTTTTCATACTATTAAAATAGTGCAGATAATCACTTTGACTGCATAGTTGGACAAATAAATCACCCAATTCGCTGCTGCTGATGTCTTTGAAACTTCCGATTACTTTTAGAGCATAGATTGTTTATAGCCTGCTCAATTTAGTAACATAACTTTGTGTGTGTGTGTGTGTGTGTGTGTGTGTGTGTGTGTGTGTGTGTGTGTGTGTGTGTGTGTGTGTGTGTGTGTGTGTGTGTGTGTGTGTGTGTGTGTGTGTGTGTGTGTGTGTGTGCGTGCGTGCGTGTGTGTGTGTGTGTGTGTGTTTGTGTCTGTCTGTGTTAAAGGGAGCTGTAAAAAGGCAGTGAGTGCAGTTTCCACGAAAGACACATAATGCACACACAACATTCCCAGTTCCGACGTCTGACTTCCGACGTAAATCGAACGCGGCATAAGACAACATATAGAGATAGAAGTTTGGTTAGAGGTACGGGGAGCTGGGATAAGTCTAAAATCAATTACATTTGCGATCTTTACCACTAGCTCCCATTCGCTCCCCACTAGTCTGGGTTTTACGACATTGAAATAAGACTCATTCACAACCCTGAAGTGTTTCCTCTTTTAGATCAATTATTTTGTTAAAGTTAGGACAACAGCAACTTGTACCACCAAATAACCTCATTGCAAAGTCTGAAAACTAATTAAGGCTCAATTATTTTCTCAATTGAGTAATACTGTGCTGTTTTTTTTAACTAAACACAGTTAAAACAAGCTAGAGTATACTAATGTTTGATACTGTGTAATGCTCATATTGAGATGATTCTTCGCGCCTTTTTATGGGTACATACACATCATTTTTGCTGTGAAAGTATTTTAAATATTTCAATTCAAATGAATCAATGAATCAAAATCAGCATTAGTGACATTAAGTTAAAAAATCTCTTTTTATTATTATTTTCACTGTTCAAATAATGACCATAACAATCAACAATATGACCTAATATGCTGAGGAAATAAATTCAAAAGTGCTTCAGGATTCCTGAATCATGAATAGGGTTATTTCACTAGTAAATTGCTATCGAACGACAAAAACATCCATCAGATTTTACAATAACTTTGAATGCACCACGAGGCAGTAGGTTACCAGTTTCATTGAACGCACCGTCTCCGTCTGTGTTTTGCTGACAACGGCTGCAGCTGCAGAAGTGTCGAAATCCTCTACAGTGAGTGAAACACAGTCAAAGTTTACACCGTTTAGCATTAGCTGTCAGCATTTTAATCGTGTTTAATCCAGCTGCTAGCTAGCGGTACGCTAACGTTACCTGCTGTTGAGTGTAGTGTTAACTAGCGTCACGTGCAGCGATTCATTTTACAGTCGAATGGTGGCTAGAACGGCTCCAGGTGAAAGGTCAATATGGAATGGATTAATCTGCATTATTTTTTTTTAATGCGCTATTTTTTCTCAGATTAATTAATCGAAATGAACGTGTTATTTTGACAGCCCTAAATAAAACAAAAAACTAATTATCACCAGACACCTGATATAGGAGAGTTTATGCTGTTATTGTGACTATGCCATGTGGACACAAGAATTTTACAAACTGAGCTCACATATACAGTAGCCACTCACACACACACACTTGCTCAAATGGAGACAGGTTGTAACTTGGCGGCTCATCCCTTCAAACATGCACTGCTGGTTCAAGGGTTTCAACAAGTCCAGAGCGGATGTCACTGATACGGTGGTGGATTTAATACAAGCTGATAAGCTAGCTTTGTCTAATCTCCTCTCCCTTTTTGGCACTATTTCTCTGTCTCTCTCCCTCTATCATCTTGTCTTACTCTCTCTTATCGCCTCTCAAACGTATTAGATTTAAATCAAGATGAAAATCTTTTTACTGGAGCCTCAAATATTTCTTCTTCTTAACCGAAGACATTTAGAATCCCCCATTGTCACTCTCATCCTTCCTCTCTGTCTGAACTGTCATATTAAGATCTTGATGTGTAGAAGCCCTCCAGAAATCATTTTGTCCTCATATTTGGCAAAAAAAAAATATCTCCTTGTTGCTTATCAGTTTATCAGTTCAATTAGGGGTAGATTGCAGATTTGGAACAGCTTTTCTGCTAAGATGGCAGCCATGAAAATACATTTAAAATCTGCCAAGACTTAATCTTTAGGTCATCACATCATAATAACCATTTGGCACTTACACTGCACATATGTACACACCCACATGCACACAAGATGAGACTGTGACATTCACCTCAAAGCAAGAACCTGCATTTAGCCAGCCATTAAAGCACTCTGAAATGTCAGTGTGCTGGTGTTGGTAGTTTTCAGTCTGTTGACATCCACATGTTATTCTTTAAAGGAATACGCCACCGTTTGTTGAAATAGGGCTTATCATGGTCTCCTCTAGATGTAGATAGGTGGGCAAACGCATTTTTTGTCTCAGTGCATGCATTGTCTCAGTTCGGCGGAGCCGGCGTTAGCTTATTTTAGCGTAGTGAAAGGAATCCTTTGTTGCCGTTAGCATGTCGCGAGTAAAAGTGACCCAACAACAACAACAAAACAACCTAATTACTTCTTGTGGCCTGCGTATTCACAACAAGTACAAATAGCAATGCAAAATAAGACTAGACGATTTCCTAGGCATATATTGATTTGGGACTATATTGGGTGCATTGGGTGTATTTAGCCGCCACAGGACTTCAGAGGGAAACCCAGAAAACATTTTCCCCATAAAATATGATCTAGTTTCACCAAAATCAGTGGTAGTGCTGTAGAGCATACAGCACTTCTCCCGGTAGAGCGTACCCACTCACCTTACGTAGTGCAGAACAGGTGTTCGGGGCGCACATTGGGAATGACCGAGGCAACACTGCCCCTCTTACAAGTCAGAGTAGCATCAAAATGATTTTGGAGCTGTTATAGTGTGCAGGTGTGATTAATTTGGTATAATAAGGGTAAATGGTTAAAGCTAAACATTTTTCTTATTACCCTTTTCACAGTTGTGTTCCTCCACAGCAGCATGGTCTTGTTTACAGAACATATTCTTGTTGAACTAGACCATTTGACTAAGAGCACCAACACAGGGGAAACAAGATAGAGAGAAAGAGAAAAAATCATTGAAAAGGAAACCATGGGAGAGAGAGAGGGATCGTTAGATTAGAGTGCGGGAGAAAAGTGAAAGAAAGAGATTTATGTGCAACCACACTCCACTGCCCTCTAAATACTGAGTCCACACCACGTTGTTCATCACCTGCCCCTCTGTGTGTGTGTTATTTATGGACGTATGTCTGACTGTGTGTGTGTGTGTGTGTGTGTGTGTGTGTGTGTGTGTGTGTGTGTGTGTCTATGTGTGTGTCCACACCCAAGGGAAGTGTAGGTAATACGTATTAGGAAAAACATAGAGAAGAAAAATACAGGAAAAGGGCATTGTAGCATGGATGTAGTTATAGCTAACATCAGTTGTGTTAACTGATGATTATACAGTACCACATAAATATACAGAAGAGATAAAGAAAAGAAATATGCAGACTAAGCGCATGTTGTGGTCATTTTAACTGCGCGTTCTGTGAAAACATCAGATTTCTTTAAAGGAGATGGGTTGAACTAAGTTTCATTTTTCTTATTGCAAATTGAACTTGTACCAAAGCTTCATTTTACTTTTGTGAGGAGATAGGTAATGTTATTATTGCAAAAAAAAAACAAATGCCATAGTTGAAGACTTTGCCTGTTAGTTCGAAGTAAGGTGACATTTTTTTGTTCAAGAAATGTGGAAAAATGTGGTTAAAATTGGGATTCACTGTACAGTGGAGACCGATATGACATGCTTTCTTAATACAGGGAGGTTATTTAAAAGATCTGCAGAGTTCTCAATATGTGACTTCTTTTTATTTTTGACACTTTCTATGACGGCTTATATCTGTGACTGGAATGTAATCATCAATGTCAAATCAACACTCACGAGAGGCACAAACTGTGGCTGCGAAGATGCATGGATGAATGAAAGGCTGACTTGTGTGTGGTATTTCCCACAGTGCACTAGGTGTGTGATGTTCTTGCCTCCATTTAAGTGTGTGTGTGTGTGTGTGCGGTGTGTGTGTGTGTGTGTGTGTGTGTGTGTGTGTGTGTGTGTGTGTGTGTGTGTGTGTGTGTGTGTGTGTGTGTGTGTGTGTGTGTGTGTGTGTGTGTGTGTGTGTCTCTGTCTCTGTCTCTGTCTCTGTGTCTCTTTCTGTCTTTGTTCATGCCAAGCGTTCCTCTGTGCTGTTATGGATACTGTCCTGCTTTAAAGTATGTGTGTCTGTTGATCTCAATGTGTGTGTGTGTGTGTGTGTGTGTGTGTGTGTGTGTGTGTGTGTGTGTGTGTGTGTGTAAACAGGCAGTGGTATGAATGACTCTCACAAGTCCCCGGAGCTCATATCATAAACTCGCAAGCACACAGTCTTTCACCCAGACACACTCATGTGCGCACCCCTCGCTTGACTAGCAGCATATACAGATGAGCTGCAGTCCACATCTGGCCGGGCCTATGAGAACGCAGCGTGTGGGCACGCTCAGTAAGCAGTGAGAGATAACACATCCGACACCTCTGCAGGGCAGGAGAGAGAGTATAGATGTGTGTGCGTGTATGTGTCAGAATAGATATTTCTTGATGTCAAGTACATTAGCATGCTAGTGTCTCTCGAAATAAAAAAGCCCAAGTGAGCAGCTGCCAGATTAGCATGAGATGTACTGGTTTAGATGTAATTTTATTTTATACATTGTTGCTTGGGTCATTGTTTTTTCCGTTTTTCCTTGTGGGTTCCAAGTAAACTGCAAAGATGACTGATGTCACACACACAAACACAAAATGGAGTAAAGAGACTTTCAATGGCATTTAGAGAGTGACAATAGGTTGTAGAGGGATGTGGGAGATTTAGAGGGATGAAGCGACAAAGTGACAGAGAATATTCAATTATATAAGGGCTATATCAGCAAAGTGTAACCTAGGATGAAAAGAGTGTGTAAAACAGAGGGAGAGAAGAAGAACGAATTACTTTTGGATAACCACTTTATCAGTGTAACGCGTAACTGAGCATGGAAATAGAGAGACGAGAAGGGTACGCAAGTCAGGCATGAAAAGAAGTAAAGGCAGATAGAGAGGGAGGGATGAGGGAGCATATAAGTCAAATAGGAGAGACAGAGACATATATCCACACTGCTGTTGTAGGCTATATCACCACAGGCATGAACTGACAGTGTTGGTGACACTTTACTGGTCACTATAGCTTCTATATGCTCTTTTTTTTCATTTTATGAAAAAGGTATCAGTATTGTAGGGTCTTGTTGCTAATGGGCGGGTTAGTTCAGCTCTGTCTCTTACAAATTATAACGTATATATTGTATTGTATATATAAACAGTTATTGTACTTGTTTCTCCTCCAATATCCTCTCTGGCAACACAATATCCACTTATAGCTATTAAAGTATGACAAGGGGTTTTATGGTTCTGTTTAGGCACTCAAAGCACTTGGTTAAGGTTCGTAAAAGACCGTTGCCTTGGCTAAATATTGAAAAAGTCGACAGAGACTTAAAGCATGGTACAGGATAGGTTTACATAATTAACATTTACACAAAACCATGATCTTTCTCTAAACTTAACCAAAAGCTTTTGTTGCCTAACCAGACATGGGGCTGAGGATGCAAACCCTCTCTGGTGTCAACGTCTTGCGCTTTCTATGCGCGCCATCCACAGAAACCTCCTCCCTATGAATAATAAAACATTGCCTACCATATCACAATAAAGGTTGTTTATTCCTACCCAGTAATACGACTAACAGGAGCGTTTTCCGTTCTTATATCTAAACCAAATAATGTAACGGTCGCTGTTTGGTTACGTTTAGGCAACAAAACTACTGAAGTAGTAGATTAAGTTTTGAAAAAGGTGGTCGTAGTATATTTGTTACGTTATTTCAGTTCTGGTTACGCATGTCACGCGGAACGTGATGTAGTTCCATTTGTTCTGTAGAGTTAAAAAAAAACTTACTTTTATTTTTAAACGGGACACTACAGAGCCCCGGAGGTGACATGGAGGGGGAAAAAAGCATGTACTGGGGACAAACACTAAACTCAAGATCTCGAGTTTGTGACATGGAGGAAAAAAAAAAACGTGAGAATTTTCACGTGAGAACTTCACTTTCAAGTCGAGATATCGAGTTTCAAAGTCGAGATATCAACTTTCAAAGTCGAGATATCGAGTTTCAAAGTCGAGATATCAACTTTCAAAGTCGAGATATCGAGTTTCTGCACCGTTCATTCCAAGTGGGTAAGTGAGCGAGCAGGGGACAGATCAATACGGAATTGCTGTACTTTTGTGCAGCTTATTACGGAGCCCCAGAGGTGCCCCTCCATGTCACAAACTCGATATCTTGAGTATAATGTTTGTCCCCAGTACATGCTTTTTTCTTCCCCTCTTTGTTTTTTTTTTCCCTTCGTTTCTTTTTTTTTTTCCTCCATGTCACCTCCGGGGCCCAGTTTTGTGTTTGTGGTCACCACACATTGTGATTTCCACCTCGTGTAATTAACGCCCCCACACACAGGAACAGATAATAAAAAGAAAGAGACCGAAGAGAGAGACCAATGCTGTGATAAAAGAGCATATATATATATATATATATATATATATATATATATATATATATATATATATATATATATATATATATATATATGTTAGCAGAAAGAGAGAAATTTAGAAGTGGCTCCATTCAGCCATTACAGATTGTGTGGGAGGGAAGGAGAACTGCTGAAAGTAAAAAGTGACATAACTCAAGTAGCGAGCCTTGTTTTATAATTCATTACCATGTGTGTGTGTGTGTGTGTGTGTGTGTGTGTGTGTGTGTGTGTGTGTGTGTGTTCCAAACCATAATAGTGGATAAGGCCATTGCTTGCTGCACTGACCTTCTACTATTCATTTATAGTTGATGATTTGATTTGTTCCAAGTACTCACCCTGAAAAGAAAGCATCTATTTTTGATTACATTAAACAAGGTGCGTGAGGTACCCTGAGGACACTATTGGCCCTATTAAAGTGCATTACTCTTTGTTTTAACCCTCACTTATTTATAGTAATTGTAGAACACAATCTGGATCATGTTTGTGATTTGTGTTTAATGACTTAATATCAGGCTGTCATGGAACTTTATGCTTACAACAGAAGGTCAGCACTCAATGTGTCAACAGCCGCACTAAATTTGTAGAAATTATCTGTCTTGTTTTGAGATAATTGTGGTTATAGGGCAAGCTAAGTACAATTCAAGAGTGATTTTTTGCAGATGATTTACTGTTTTTTTTTATCTGTTTTGACAGTTTTGCAAAGGCTGATGCATTCATGCATTCAATCCCAAATAACATATTTCAAAATAAGGAAATTTCTCCATCACTGAAATTGAAGGATGCATGTGAGAGAGTGTGAGAGATAGTTTGGCTTTTCTGAGCTTCTGTTTATTACATTTTCCTTTCCATAATTCCAGAACAAACTTCTCTTTAGGACTTCCATCCAATCATTGAAAATTACTGCCTGCATCCAAATGTTTACTTTAAAAACAATTTTACAGCCCAAAAAAGACCTCCAGTGGTATAAAGCTGTGAGATAATAGAAACAAGAAACAGGCATTGGACCCTCAAAATCAAGCGTTTCTCAAAACTTTGATAGATTACGTTGCATGAGATATGTCAGTAAAAATAAATCATATAAAGTTAGCCCTGGGAGAACAGTTGCTGTGGTAGAAGGAAACTCTCCAAACTCAGCTCAGTTTAGGATGTAGACAGTTTTTGTTTGTTTGTTTGTTTTGGGCATTTTAATGCATCACCAGCTCTTAGAAGGTTAATAGTATGCACTGAGTCAATGGTCTGGGTTAAATCAATAAAACATCATGGCTTCCACTGAGATTTACCCATCAGCATGTTTCATGGAAACAGCAGGTACTCTCGTTTATTTATTCATTTGACTCATTTATAAATGGAGCCATACAACAGCCAACTCCACAGGAGTGTATAGACTGCCAATGGTGCGTGCCTGTGCATGTGGTTGGCTGTAGTCCATGTCCTCAGGCATGATTAGACTTTGGTACTGACATCGCACACACACACTTGCCTCTCACTGGGTCAGAAATTATGTCAAACTGAGTGTGTTTTTTACATTTCTGTCACTATAGATTAAAGCGTATGATCTTTATGTCTGCTGGAGTTAAAGAGAGAGACAGAGTCCTTTATTACTTTGCACTTCAGGTGTCTCGGGTCAGCTATGGATAGATATTATCTGTTCTCTTCCCAGCAGGGCTAAGATTGAGTTTATCAAGTCTTAAATAAAGACGAAATGTGTCCATCATCGGCTTTTAGTATGAAAGACAGATTTATGTTTCTATTTGAAAATGTCTTTGATAGAGACTAAGTTATGTTGTATTCACATTATAGCACAAAAATTAGGTTCTGTGCGAGCTCACTAACTTTTTGGCAGTTCATTTTTAACTATTTGCAAGTGTTTAAATCTCTTTTGATCTTTTATATTAGGCTATCAGACCCACATATTACAATATGAACATTGTTAACACATATACAGACTAAAAACAACTTGTAACAAACCTTGTATATTAATCTAAAGGCTTATATTTTACCCAGCAAACATTTTTAATTTGGCTTTAATATGATCGTGGTTTGTTATTGCATAGTTACACACTCTATGCTATAGTTAACATTCCTTATTAATGTGTCCTCCATTTTTAGTCTTAAATATCTAAAAAATCTAGAAGTAGCCTTCAAGCCACTAAATTGACACATAAAGAAAATTGACAATTCTGTTAACCAGCCTAAACTTAAAGATGATGCTCAGACGTGTCGAGATTCCAGTTGCTACTGTTCTGAGGCTTAAGAGATGTGATTACCTTTGATATGATTTGATTACTTTGATTTTTTTATTAACATGCAGTACTCGGTCAAAAAGGTGCTGCAACTGTTTTCATTGAAAGGAGGGGAGACAGAGGAAATCAAAGGTTCCTGCAAAGACCTTAACCTAAACTAGAAAATGCATTTCCTGCGGAAAATGCTTGTGAATGCTGAAAAGCTAAATTGCTGAAGCTAAACATCACCCACTCTAAGTCATGCAATGTACACTCTATTATAAGCATAGAAAAAGCCTGAATGAAACACTAAACTTAAACAGTGATAACACAAAAACTGTAAAAGATATAATGAAGCTAAATCATTTTCTAAATGTTTTGCGAACAGCGTAAAGTTTGAATGCCGTCTGTAGGTAAAAGTATGTGGGAGGAGTAGAATTTCGAAGAACAAGAAGCCTGAAGATTATTTGGAGATTGCTCCATTGACTTTAATGTAAAATAAAACTTGAAAAAAGCTTAATATTTCAAAAAGCGGGGGAAAAGTTGAAGAAGTCCCATTATGTGCTTAAAGAGCTGAACACTTTGATATTTCAATGTTTTTTGTAGCTGTACGTATGCAGTAGTTAGAGGTGAGACCAAAGAAAGTTGAAGAATAAAGAATTGGATAACAATACTGTGAATGCTGCTGAATCATCATTAGCAATAAGAACTCAGTTAGCTTACTGTATGTCATGCCTGTAAACATTTTTAACTGCAGGTGAGAACTTTGAGGGAACCGCTGCCGCCCTCCTCTGAACCTCTCTTTCTCTTTTCCTCCTTCTGCCCAGGCGAGGATGATGATGACGAGGAGTGCGGGGAGGAGAAGCTGCCGTCATGTTTCGACTATGTCATGCACTTCCTCACCGTCTTCTGGAAGGTTATGTTCGCGTTTGTCCCGCCCACAGAGTACTGGAATGGCTGGGCCTGCTTCGTCGTCTCCATCTGCATGATCGGACTGCTCACCGCCATGATTGGTACGACGACAGCTGACAAGACCCATTTGAAATTTGAACAGAAGTTAATGGAATTAAGGAAAAATCAAAAGAAATTACAACACTTTTTAATGTTTAATGATTTCGAAGAGTTTTGATTTACAGTACAGTGTTAGAGTGACAAAAAAGATGTTCAAATATGTTTATTTTTATCTTCATTAGGTAAGACTTGACTGCTATCTGTATATAAAGAAAATTTAGCATTTTAGAAAGTTTTAATAGAAGCAGTATTAAGTATAGTGGTGATGATAATGTTCCTTTTATATTATTACAGGGGACCTGGCCTCTCATTTTGGCTGCACAGTGGGCCTGAAAGACTCAGTCACGGCAGTAGTATTTGTTGCATTGGGAACCTCTGTACCAGGTGAGTTTGTAATTGCGCGGACATTCACTGTATGTTTATATACATGTGCTGTACTGTATGTTCGCTCTGATATTGATCAATCACTGCCGCTGTTTTAGTTATCTTAAATATCCGACTATTGGACTTTCCACGAGCTTTAAACAAAGACCTTTCTCTCTCCACATTTGGCATTTAGCTTCGTAATGCCTTTATGAGCATGAATACCCTGAGGACCTTAATGTAGGAATAGATTTGTGTTCATCAATGACCCCAAATCAGGGAGTATACCTTGACATTTTCAATTTATTGCTTCACTTTTATTAGTGGGAGCTTTATTTCTCGCATTTCTTTTCTGCAGTGTATCAACTGCAGAATAAAAGAAACTGCTGCATTCCTGCACAGATGGTTTTCTAAAAGCCTCTTTTAAACAGCAATCAAGTGAAATAACTCAATGATAGCTATCACAGGCAATGGACAGAAGAATATATATATATATATATATATATATATATATATATATATATATATATATATACATATATATATATATATATATATATATACATATATATATATATACATATATTAAAAATAAAAAAGTCCACACATTGTTGACTTTCACAGGAAACATTGTAACCCCTGCAATGTGGCACAAATGCAGTAGCTGTCAAATTTCCTTGAAAGAAAGAATGCGTGTAGGAAGATGATTTAGCACAGAACAAAACTTTTAATATATATCTCACATTCGGAATGATGTGTTACACTACAGAGAAGAAATTATGTTTATTTTTTATTTAGCCTTATAAGGGTTGTCCTCACTTTCTTGAGCAGCCAACTAATTCAGTCACCAGTGTTTTGGTCGGCAACGACATTTTATGGTTATTTACATTTACATTATTTATTAGTGGGCTTTGGTCTAATAAGCACTACATTGCAGCAGTCATTTGCAAAGGAACAATGATAGAGGAAGAGAACATTTACATTTAAATGAATACATTAGTTGAAGATAATAATGTAACTGATGAAGTAAAAAAAAAAAAATGAGTTATTAATTAATTAATCAATCAATTAAAATCTCAGTTGACTGATTAATTAATTAATAACTAATTTATTTTATTTTTTACTTCATTTGAAGTTATTAAACATCCAAACACAAAAATGAGAAAATTTTGTCATGTTAAGGGAGTTTTTGACTGACCCAGTATAGTTTTTTACTGCATATGTGGAAGCCTGGAAAGTCTGCAGACAGCAGCATGAATCATCCTCTAAATGTGAAGAATGACTGGCGACTGCAACGGCTGGCTAAATATGTTTTAACCTTGGCGCCTGTCTCCTGCCTCTGGACACACACACACACACACGCAGACATAGCACATGATTGAATGCGAGATGTATAACATGCAAGCATTAACTGACAAACTGTAATTACTTTAACGAACAGACTCACATATTAAATCTTGAAATACGTCTTGCCCACATACACACACACACGCACACACACACACACACACACACACACTTGTATTGTGACCACCATGTTATTAGCATATGGCCATTTGTCATGTCAGGCTCAGGTGGTCTCTGTCCTCCCATTTAGGGAGCTCAGGGGAAAAAGTGATGTATTGCATACTATTTTCACACACACAAACATATATGCGCACATACAGAAAATGTAATATTTGAACACACACAAACAGAAATATAAGCTCGCTAATGGTTGCATTTACAGACAAACGAAAATACACACACGTCCAAACAATTTTTAGAGCTGCAGAATGGAAACAAAGAGGTTCAGCCTTTCTGAGGCGCTCAGCCTTATTCACAGAACCTCCCATGGCCCACACACACACACACACGTGGCCCACACACACACACACACACACACACTCACAGAGAAACATACTTCAAGTTATGTGGTTATTAGAGTTAATAAAACCCATCCTGTGCTGTTCCATGATGATTAACCTTGTTTATCACAGTTAGCACACACACACACACACACACACACACACACACACACACACACACATAGAAAGAGAAAGGAAGAATTGGAGGGAGTAGAGCTTTTAAGAGATAATTAGAAACTACATTTTGTTGTTGGTTTGTGATTTAGGCAAATCCTCTGTGCCTCATCACAAGTATTCTGTTCATCATTTCATGTTGGACTCAGAAACTCAATAAATACATTTAACCTGAGGAAAATACAACGTGGGACTTAATGAAATAAATAGTAACGTATGGAATATAAAAGCACTGTGCAAAACATGCTAGGTCATGCTAGATTGCCTTGAGCACCCCCCCCCCCCCCCCCCCCCTATAAATCAAGAGGCATGAGTGAAAATGGGGCAGAAGAGAGAGATATAAGAGGTGGAGAAAGGATGTAGAGAGGGCCGATGAGGTAGAAAGAGGAGAGAGAGAGAGAGAGAGAGAGAGAGAGAGAGAGAGAGAGAGAGAGAGAGAGAGAGAGAGAGAGAGAGACACTGTTACGTCCCCCTTCTAAATGTCTAGGGGAAAAGGGGGAGAAACAATATGATGATAAACCGGGTGTTTAAAGAACGAAAAGAAACAGAAGGAGTCATACATTTAGACTATTTATTCAAAAATAACATAAACCAAGAATAACCCAACACGACTCCCTGCAAAAACAAGAAGCAAGGCAAAAGAACGTTAAGCCAACAAAACTAATGAATCAACAATATATATATAAAGAAATATGAAACAGCAAGTCGGAGAGCACCACAACTCCCGTTCACGACCGACAGCGACACGCTCTGTACGGCTCTCTGGCCCACTGGCCTCCCTCCTGCCTCCATCCACGCAGCTTTACCAACCCCCTGATACGCTGCAGGTGTGCACGACCAGCCAGGTGGAGAGGGCGGTACCTGGATTATGACACAGGAGCACAGGAACACACACACACACACACACACACACACACACACTGGTTGGATTGACGATAAGGGAGGGAGAGGAAAAGGGCAGAACACTCTCCGGAGAGGCGTTCTCTCACAGAAGGAGCTGCAGAGTAAAACCTCTTTCACACACAAAAACACACACGCCGCTACCGAACATGCAAGCACCCACGCACTCACCCACTCAATCAGGCACACAAGCACCCAAAGGCCAATTGCTGCACACAGACATACAGAGGCCTTTGCCAGCTGGTGGAGGCATGGATCAGATTGGACTCAGGTGGCGTTGTTCACTAACACACACAGACAGTGTACATGCATGCACTCACTGCAAACAGGGACACCCACACACATTTGCAGGCAGACAGGTACACATATATAGAGCCTCGATACACACATACATACACACACACACACACACACACACACACACACACACACACACACACACACACACACACACACACACACACACACACACACACACACACACACACACACGCACACTTATCAGAGATTTATCTTTGCTAGACTCTTTCTTTGGCCCATTGCCTCTCCAATCCTCTTCCAGTCCTCCCATCATCTTCTTTTCCACTGCCAGTTTGGCTGCCACTTCAAGAAAGTCCTTTCTTGCATTTTCTCTCCGTTTTTATCTCCTCTCACTGTATCTGGCAGATAAAAGCAACAGGACATGAATGACTAACGAAGAGAAGATGGCACAATAATTAGTGCGAGATAAGGGTGCTAACTGACCATTTGGCTGTTCGCTCAGTCTTTGTGCTCTCAGCAAACAGCTTATTCCTTTCAGTACCTCAAGGAGGAGCGTCCCTTGCACCTGCTGTAGTTTGGCAAACATGAAACCAGAGGAAAATGTGGGGACTAAACAGTATAATGCTGATAAGTCATCAGGCAAAGATTTGTTTGCCCTTGCAAACTGAAATTCCGCCTTGTAAATTATTGATCTTGGACCAAATTCAGCCTGTTCTGGCTGCCAGCGACAGAACACTGTAACAGAATTAAAGATTGTGGTTTCTAATTTAAGGTTCCCTGTCTAAATGTGGAAAACAGGATTTTCATTATAATTATAAGTGTTCTGCATTCATCAAGAGTGTCCTTCTCTGTCAATGAGTTCTTATATACTATGTCGAAGTCAGGAGTTCAACTCCAACTGTAAATTTGTTTAACATTTACTTTACGCTGAATAGCACGTGTTGTATTATTAAGGGATATTAATGCATAGTGACTCTGCTATGCTTCATCTCTCTATAGCCTTAGCTTTCTTAGTCAACACTGTAGTGGTTAAATGAGAGAACAGTTATATAACTGTAATGGCAAAGTTTAGTCTGATGGTGACTGAAGGGGAAATGCCAAGTGCCAACTTGTTCACAAGTAAGAGGTGAGGACATGTGCACAATTCAATTGGCCTGGAGGTGGCACCAGAAAAAAAATTTCATACTGTAGTTTCAGTAAAGTCAATATATTTATTTTCCATTAGAGGCATTATCGTCCATAACAAATTGCATGCCAACCTGGACATTAGTTTTGAAGTTTTTCAAAACTGCTCCAACTTAATGCTCCAATGAAAGAGTGTGGTGCCTGACTTAAATTATTATTATTATATTATTATTATATTATAATTATTATAACAATGTATTTCTATGCTCGGTGCAGAGTAAGGCTTAGGATTAGATATCAAGATATATGTGTGAGTAGAGTAGAAATGTGGGGACGTTATTCATATAAAGGATGCTCTAGGACTTTACTAGTAATATGAAAATCAGATTACTTCCACCAAAACAGAAGTGTAAAACTTGGTTGCACAGTATTAGTTAAACTCTGTTTACTTTTCAAGAACTGCCAAAATAACTGTAACAAACCCTGCTCTCTCACTGTTAGATCTTCTTGTTTGCAGATGACCTACAGTAATCATATCAGAGACAGAAATAAACACTACTAGGGTTAGCTGATGTGGTTCCCTAAATACTATAAACTTACAGTATAGCAAGGCACTAAATGATCATCCATTGAGTATCGTGTGTTGATAGAATATGTGAATCCTGCCCAAATTTGATCTGTCTCCCTCCTTTTCTTTAACCTGACTCCGCCAGATGGATTGCTTCACATTTGCTCAGCATATCCATCTGGGAACTTTCCGTTGGAGAACGTTTGGGAAGGGAAGAAAATACTGGTTAGCTGATTGGATAAACCATCCGTCTATCACCACCTATGTTGGTGATAGATGGACCAAATCAACCAATCAGATCAACAAAGTGTATGACGTACCAACAGAGCAACGACGACGCCAGGCTACCCCTGCTGCTGCAGGCAAAGCATAGCTCGTTAGCTCAGCAAGCAAGCAACATGTCGTTAAAGGATATTTGCCGTTTGTGTAACGAGAATTTAGGAATAAAAGGCCCCATTTCAGGTTCCCTGTCCATATTCCAAAAGAAGGATCCAAGAGAAAACAGCATTAGCGAGCGGCTAACAGAATTACGGCTACCGCTGTCTGAAAATGTGTCTAGATCAGGTCAGATTTGCATGCGTTGCTTCCGCTTGCTGAGCCTCGTGAGACCATCCTGATCTCGCGAGCTCCTCGTTGCATCACACCTAAACCCGCCTCAAAACCAACGCTGATTGGCCCGGTCGTTTGGCGAACGGCTCCAAATTTTCTCTATCTCAAGATGCCAGACTGATCTGCGAGCAGAAAACTGTAGCTTGCGAGATCAGGATGATCTCACGAGGCTACCTTTTCTTTCTCTGCCCAGATACCTTCGCCAGTAAGGTCGCTGCTACCCAGGATCAATATGCAGATGCATCCATTGGTAATGTGACAGGCTCCAACGCTGTTAATGTTTTTCTGGGCATTGGGGTGAGTCCAGCTCATTTAAACATTGATTCATTCATTCATAGCTGGTGTAAATGCAGTGGTGCTTGTCATACTGCAGTAGTACTAATTACTAACATGTATTTGTAATAATTCATAATGTTATTTTGTGAGTGCTATTCTTTAATGCTGCCAATGTTATAGGCAGTCACATTATTCAGTTTGATTCTGCTGATGCTTGACAGGTGGCGTGGTCCATCGCTGCCATCTACCACAATAGCAGGGGGGAGGAGTTCAGGGTGGATCCTGGCACACTGGCCTTCTCCGTCACGCTCTTCACCATCTTTGCCTTTATCGCCGTCGGCACGCTGATGTACCGGCGACGGCCAGAGATCGGTGGAGAGCTGGGAGGGCCCCGGACGTCGAAGGTCCTGACCTCCATGCTGTTTTTTAGCCTGTGGCTCCTCTACATCCTCTTCTCCTCACTGGAGGCCTACTGCCACATCCAGGGCTTCTAAGATGACAGGAGATGACGAAGAGAAGGGTGGGACAGAAGGAGAACATGGAGCAAAAAAAACAAGGGAAGGTGGATGAATGGATGGATTTGGAAATTAAAGCAGTCTCATTGATCAATCACTCCCTCCCTTTACGCAATAGATTAAATGACGGATGAATGAATGGATGTAGAGATGAAGAAATGGAGGACACATTAAAGCATCTAAAAACAGAATCGAAGAAAACAAACAGATGCTTGAAAGGATGACGGCAAACAGGAAAATCATAGGAATATGGCAGAAAAAGGAATAAACTAAGGAATATGTTTTTTGTTTTTACTTTATCTATAAATCTAAACCAATCAAGATGTCTCAAACCCACCCCTGTTTTAAATACACTAAAACTAATCCCCAACACACAATGTGTCTCGGCTGATTCAACCATACAGAAATGAAGAAAATAAGTTTTAACAAAACAAGGAGCGGAATGTTAAACTAGACCGACACACAGCTCCTAGGTTGTGTGGCTTCAACAACAGCAGTCCCATTAATCCCCCTCCAGTTGGAGTAGTGCTACTCCCCAGTCCAACTACAGTAACATGCCCGAGTGAGACAGAAAAGGACAGAATAACTTTATGAGTATGTACATGCATGACCAGATGATACCGAAAACACAAATCAGAAGAAACCGGATATATTGCCACAATTGATTGACAACAAACTGTGTGTGTGCTGGTGTGTGACTGTGTGTTTCTGTGCTTGTGTGTTGTGGGAAGATGGTCAAGTACTGTGAAAAGAATTGCCTCTCGTTTTGCTGTTGCTGCGTGCGATGGTATATGCTTTCGTATTTGAGGTCTTTTTGACTCCCACTCTGCCAGCCTGTAGAAATGCTGTGTAAGACTCTTTAGCAGGAAGGCACGTTCAGTGAAATGAAATGTTTTGAACATCACTGAGGTTTGAAATGTAAATACAAAGAGCTGAACGTACATTACAGCTCCACTATTTTCCTCTGAATGTCTTGGTTACGCCATGTGCTCCTAAAAGGGCCCTCGTTCTGTTGCTTTATATAGTAGATGTAAATGATTTAAGGTCTAATTTGAATCAAGAAAGGGTTAGTGTGCTTTTACCTTTAATAAGGCCATGTCTGAAAAGACAAAATGGCCACTCTACCGTTTAAAACTGTTAGAGAAACTATTATCATTGCATATATATCTAGGTTACTCTTATGTGTTTTTTTGTTTTTTTAAACTGTGGAATTCTGTTACCTGGTTTTCCACCTATGAGATTCCCACCATCATGTGTCAATTGTAACATTGCAATAGACTTTGCAAACGTAGGTACCGCCCTCTGTGAAACCTCATAGGCTGTCCATTTCTTGACTGCCTCTGTCATTGTTTTTCTCACTTTGATGCCGCTTTCCCGTTGGTTCGCTCAACAGCTTGTGTCAACATCCCTGTGTCTCTTAAGTACCTCCCCCTGGCTGGTCAGCGGACCAATCCAAATCCTCAAGGGCTTTGTAAGAAACAACCACTAATCCCTAACCCTGACCCTTGATTTATGATTCTTCATGTAGATTGGTCTTCAGGGGGCTATTTAACAGAGATTTCTGTTCCTTAACGTTATGCACCAACTGCCCAGATGTAAGGATGCTTCTTCAGTGTGGCTTTCAAAGGAATTGAGTAGATTGAGTGCAGAATTATCAGACCAAGTAGCCAGAGTTACCCTAATATTGGCAAAAGCGACCTCATGATACAAAATAATCGGTCGGACAAGGCTTCAACCTTTCTTGGACTTTTTCCTAGTTCATTACAAAGACTGCCTATAAATTGCAGTCAGCCTTATTCCAAATTAAACCATCCATGCAATGTTCTTTCCCGGGCCACCTCCACTCTGCTTCTGTGGATCATGAAGGCCTTAACCCAAAGGAAGCAATGAACGTCTGACTTTATATTGTTTCCTTATTTAAGGGAAAGTGTTTGCTATTGACGGAAGAACCAAAATGTAATCTAGGTGATTCACTGCTTCACGCCAGTCCTTGGAAATCAACCACTGACACTTTATTTCAGCAGCCAGTTTTCAGTCTTAACATATGCGCCATCAGAAGAAGAAATTGAAGTATTTGCTGTTGTTGGAGAAGTAGGCCTACTAACAGATATGGATAAATACTGTAGGGGAATCTTGCTTAGAGCACATCTAACCTCAGACAAACAGACACTGTTTAACAAGCTCACAGATGTTTGGAGACACTTGTTTATAATAAAAAAAAATGGAATAATGACATTTTCTTTACACCCTATTCAAATGGCTTCCCCTCTAGGTCCTGTATCACAAAGTGAGTTCAGCTCAGTCAGGCTCTCTTTGGGTTACATCGGTGATTCTGGATAACCAGTCTTGAATTCATAACCATGACACGTAACATTAACAGATCAAAAGGAGCATGTTTAATATGAGATGTTATACTTTATTTAGAATAATTATCTGATTAGGTATGCAAAACGATTTTATATTCACAAAGTCACCTTATGCTTTCACCTCATGGCACTAATGGAACTAGAGTGCAAAGAATAGCTTTTGGACCAATCACTGTTGAGAATCAGGACAAGACAGGAATTAAAAATTTATATAACAGTAAATTAATTATTAAAAATATGTGGTCAACTAGCTTCCAGCTTTAGGTCAAAAGTCCTGTCATGAAGCCAGAGTAGATGTTTCCTTTCTCTACTGGCGTGCAAACATCTTCATCATCATCTTCTCTTTATTACTTCTGTTTTTATGGTACAGTGCTTTAGTCTATTTTAGTTGTGCAGCATAAGTTGCCATGTTGATCCAGCCCAATCAAATGTCAACCATTCCTGATACCAGAACGCCTTGGTTCAGCTCAAAGTGTAACTGACTAACCACTAATCTCACTTTATAATACAGGCAATAATAGGTTCTATAATCAAGTTATCCAGCGTCATTTTATTAACACACACGTCGTCTCAGCCCTCTTTTAAATGAATTTTGAGCTTGAATTTTACCAAACGTCTGTGTGCATGATAGGACAGGAGATTTTTATTTAGAGAATTGTGCCAATGGCTTAAAAGGCAACTAAGCGTTCTGTAAACAGTATGTGTGCTGTTTCAGGACACAAGCTACCAAACAGGATCTCAAGCAACAGCCGAGCTTCTTTGGAAACCCTTGTCAAGTGCTGGGCTAGCTAGTAAACATGTATCAATTAAACTGCAAAAGCAACAGACAGACAAACTGACCCAGACTTTAACTGGCTCGGAATCTTCTTTCATTAATAGACAGACAAGATATATATGCTGAAAAAAATTCTGGCCAAACGAAACACATAAAAGGGGCTCAAAATCCTGTCCTGAAATACGCGTGGAATATAAATTGTCAAGCCTGTCTCGACTGTCAGAGAGGTTTACACTTCAGACTGTTAACTATTTTACTCTAAAACCACAGAGATCTCAAAGTTCACAACACTTACTGTATAAGTAGGCATTCTAAAAGTGCATAGTTTATTGAATGGCACTATATGCATCTGAATTGGCCATAATTTTCCTGCTGATGTTGTGTTTTTTACTTGATGTATAATATAATAAGTAGTATTCTAAATGTCATCTGTAAAGTAAGTAGTCGGGGCTAGTTGTGATCCATTTAAAACTTGGCAAAAATCTTGTCACAGACAGCTTGCAATCCCTGTGAGAGAGTAGAGCTGAGCAGAGCCGTGGATTGGATAAGTTTGGCAAATTCACAGTATCTTGAGGACAAGTTATATATAAATAAATGTTCTAGGTTTTGTAACCTGGCATATATTACGGATTCACCAAATGATGCACCTAGAATATAGCCTAGAAATCTAGACGCACCCTAGCGGCAGCAAACGTAATTTGCAGCCAAGGTCGTTTAGCAACTCTCTGTTGGCTTGCGAGCTGGAAAAACCAAACTCTAGTCAGGCCAATCACATTGTGTATACAGTCGGTGGGCGGGCTTAACATAATGACAGCAGAGTTGCGACGGTTGAAAACAAAGAAGATGGCTGCTGCTGCTGGCGAACAGCAGTCTTTCGAATCGGCTTTGGCCGCGACTCTGGAAGACTTGGAGTTAAGCTTTTCTTTGAGAAAAGAACAAAGAATGGCACTGAAATCATTCTTAAAAAAGGAAGCTGTGTTTGGAGTTTTGCCAACCAGATACGGCAAAAGTTGAATCTATCAACTAGCGTTGCTCTGGTTGGTTGTAGCGCTATCCTATTGCGTGCAGTGGGAATTTGAAAGACAACCGTCTTGATGTGGGTCTGGCTTGTCAGGCTACCTGGAATAGAGAACCACTCCAGAATGAAAATTCCAGTATGTGATGCTACACAGAGGTCCAGCAGCATGACTTGCATACTGAAATCTGGTCAAACTCTAATAAACAACTCTAATTTATGCTCTGTAGCATGCAAGCTTTTGTTATTTGCAGCTCCAATGTTGCGCAATTTGGGATAAAAGTAAACAAAGCCAAAATTAAGTAGAAATGACATTTTACTTAGGCTACTTATTACTTGTATTTGCCAAACTCTGTACAATGTATGGCTCTCCATTAGAGTAGCTGTTCTCTTGTGAAGGCCTTGGAGTGGCAGTTTACCCCTGTTTTGCCAAAGGGAAATCTTTCTATCAGAAACTTACCATTTGCAGTCTGGACTGTAAAGGGTTTTCTAACCAATGGAACTTTCTTAAAACACCAAATATTATTCATATTTCATTAACACTTTGAAAGGAGACTTGATGTTGTTTTAACCTAACCAGAATCTTTCTATTTAAATTTGAATGCATTTGTCTCTTCACTGGCATGGAGCTTAAGGTTTATACACTGTAAAAAGTTATGCTAGCTTGTGCAAAAAAGGAAAGAAAAGAAATAACATTGTGGAAGCTGTTTGCAACACTTTTTGAGTAACTTCAACAGGGATTAAATTATCTTTGACATTTCTTTGCTAAATTAGGTTGGATTTACGCCAAATGTGCCCGCTGTCTAATTTGTCAGAGTGAACTTGCGCGGGAATGAAAAGCTTGCAGTAATGTAGTTGTTTGCATCTAATTAGTTTGCTGCACATTTTTTTCAGAAGCTAACATTTGTCATTGATGAGAAGTTAGTTTCTTTTGCTACACTGGCTTAGTTGCACCGCCTCTCTCAGTGTATCTACCTTGACTTGAAGGCTAGTCTGGCGTGAAGCTAATGGCAGGTTATTGACAGCTGTTGCAAGCCCCAACAAAGTCTAGACAAAGGTGGGAAGCTAAACACGGTTAACAAAATGTTACCTGCGACTAGCAAGTTTGATTGCTTTACCTGCCATGATTGTAAGTGACCAGATTCTTTCTTTTCGAAAGCAACTTCTTCAGGCAAAGAATCACGATAGCACATTTGTCGTTCAAATTTAGCTTCCTGCCTTGGTTTGAATTTTGAGGTTTGAAGGGTCAAAGGTTAGCCAGGCCACTGCTGTAAATACAACACTAAGTGCAAGCAATTGTAGAAAAATGAACTGTAGACTACAGTAGACTTTTGTTTATTCTTCTGTGCTGGGGTTGGAAGAAGTTGGCAGGGTTTTAAATGAAGGAAAAGCTTTGCACTGGTTCTTGTCGCTTATGTGAAACGGCTACTATGTTGTTTCGTTGAGCACTAACAAAGTTGCTTCTGATATAAACAACAACAACCAATTTTTGGACTGATGTACACAATAATAACATTGTACCTGATGTAAAAGAAAAAAGAAAAAAAACGGCTGTGAATCAGTTGTGAACCATTAACGATGTTGCTTCTGATGTAAAGATTGATGTTGCATTTCCGTTGCCTCGTTCACTTCTTAAGCGACTGTCTGACACACCGAGGAATAAATGAATGCAACAGCCGAACGAAAGGAAGGAAGGACAAACACCCCTGCTGGTACAAGCTGAGCGACGTCATGCTGAGACGTTGCTACAGCGCTTAATTTACTGTTGGAAAAAAAAACATTACCAGAGCTATTCCATTTAACAAGGACAATGTAAAATGACGATGATGAAGAGAGGAAGGAGGAGAAGGAAGACGAGGAGGAAGAAGATGAACATTAAAGGAAAAAAAAAAAAAAAACATGAAGTTACAGCCATACATTGATTTCTGGGTCAGTGAGATTGAAATGGACTTCTCCTGCCCAGCATGTGTATTGTTATGGTGTCTACCTGTTCCTCTGTGTCTCCCCCCTCTCTTTCTCTGTCTCTGTGCTGCCAAAGTAACCAAAACTGGCAGCAAACCTTTCGTTCAGTCTTTTCTTCCCAATTCCCGTTTTATCCTCCGTCTCCCTATGCCATGTTTTCCATATTTTGGAATGTCAATGTGCTACTTGTTGACACTGTGCATGAATGATAACATGTCTGTATATAGTTATAGAGAATTGTATCCCATTCCCCTGGTGTTGACAAAAAATGGTTTGAATGTTGTACAGATTCTGGTTTTCTGTTCATCTTCTATTCTGTTCAGTTAAATTTTTTTATGTATGTAGAGCTTAAAAACAATATGTTTTTAATTTAAAGGAAGACGTAACTTGCACATTATTGATGAAATTATTACTAAGGGTTTTTTTGTTAAAAAGGCAATATCTGCTGTTATTGAATGAGGGATGAAATCTTAAAGTAGTTATGTATCTTAAATAAATAATCTATACGGAAGTTGCATGGGTTATTTGTACAAAAAAAGACACTGCTTGCTACTTCTAATACCGTGGCTGAATTCTCTGACAGAGGGCGAGGAATACTGTATGTAGTACATCTAAAGGTTATTTTGTCATTAAAGAAATAATAATAATAATATTGTGTATATACTGTACAGTGTAACAAGTGAGGTGGACTATGTGGCCATCACGCTAACTGTTGGGAATTAATTCTACATATTTATTTAAAGGAAACAGAAACACTCATACACTCAAGAATGACATATATTGCCTTTTTGGAAAAATTGTAGTTTGCTTAAAGTTTATCTGGCTTGCTCTTTCTTCTCACTCCTCTTTCTTCTTCTGTGGCTGGTTTATCTGTCTTTTTTTCATTCATCTCTCATGTGGTCTTTTATTTTTCGATTGGAGGGGTGGTTTCTATTTTAGATGAGCTTTTGTCAATCTCTTCACTGCTGATTCTGACTTATCCCACTGACTCAACAGTATCTCTAAACCTGCCTGTATCCACTTGTTTTCTATCTATGTCTACATATCAGTCCAATATATCTGCCTAGGCCCCCATCTGTTTGAGTCTTTTCAAGGATCATTTGTCATACTTGAGTCTCTGATTCAGAAACGTCTGTCTTGTTTTTTTTGCTTGCAAAATCCATCTTTTCATCTTTCTATCCTTACTCCCTCCGTTTTTCCAGCACATCTTTTTCCACCTACACACTTTTTTCCCTCCACCCATCCTTTACTTTTTCCTCTGCCCTGCTCTTCGCTCCCATAGGGTGTAGTTGGGAAATTTCAGTTTGTCAATTTTATTCAATGTGTAATGGAACAATAACCACAACAGTTATAATGTTGAAAATAATGAAGATAATATTTTTCTTTCTATGTCTTGATTAATGTTTATTTTTAATTTTTTGCCGCTGTCCTGTGTGTGCCTGTGTCAATTTAGTTTATTTCTATAAATTTTTGTTGAACACCAACTGATCGGAGGAAAGTTGATGTATGTGTGTTGCCACTAACTGTGACTGCTCGCCATGGTACTTCTGATAAAAACCAATAAAATAAAGTTTGGGATACCCTGTTTCAGAGATCCTGCGAGTCCACTGCCTAGTCTGTGTGTGTGTGTGTGTGTGTGTGTGTGTGTGTGTGTGTGTGTGTGTGTGTGTGTGTGTGTGTGTGTGTGTGTGTGTGTGTGTGTGTGTGTGTGTGTGTGTGTGTGTGTGTGTGTAAAGAGGGGTGCAGATAAAAATGAAAAATCCAGTTCATTGTGAATTAATTATATCTGCATTGATGCACTCAATGCGTCTCAATTTGTTTGTTTGACTAGAAGTACGTGTGTGTGTGTGTGTGTGTGTGTGTGTGTGTGTGTGTGTGTGTGTGTGTGTGTGTGTGTGTGTGTGTGTGTGTGTGTGTGTGTGTGTGTGTGTGTGTGTGTGTGTGTGTAACATTCAATCTGTAATGAAAAGCTTTACGTAATATGAAAGCTTAATTATTATGCAAATTTGCATTAGGGTTTACACTTTCATTTAGTGGAAGTAAATAGCCAACCACCTCTTTTGTGCGTGTCTCGCTCTCTCCCTCTATGTGACACTCAGCCACCCGTACAAACAAACATTTTCTTTTATACAGTATGTTCAGACTGTCAATGCTGTAAATGACATTTGTCTGAATGGCTGACATTTTATTGTATAACTGTCATCTGACTTGTTCTGTCATTGTGTCAGAGATGGAAGCGACGGCTGCATGACTGAAAAATTCTGTCTGTTTTTTCATGTGTCATATGAAAAAATAATGAATGTGCATTGTCTCCGTCTGCGCTACTGCTTTTCCCTTAAACACATATTGTAGAGGCTAAGCCCAAGCTTTAAGCCCCTGAGGTGCTGTTCCACGGGTAGCGTAATTGACGCACTTTTTACCTTTTTGATCAATGAAAGTCCAAGTCATATTTGCATCAAACAGTATGTGCTTCCAGGTTGCACCCGAGGAACCAAAGATTGGTTCCTATTTATACCAGGGGCACTAATGGCTGGCTCTTACACATATATTCACCAGAATTTGTCAGAGAAAATTCAAAAGAGATGAATTATTAATTTGTATTAAACGAAAAGCTCCTTTTAACCTATCAAGGGATAGAACATTAAAGAGAATTAAATGTTTGACTAATGAAATAATTAGATCTGCTGTCTATATTGTAGCAGATTTGAATAAATTGAATAGTACAATGAGGTTCCAGTTTTAATTAAATGCACAGCTTTGGTTTCCAGCAGTACCTGCTGTATTATTTAGCATATCACATGTTTGTGATTTGTAGTGTTAAGGCTCAGATATACTAGCGCTTTCAACAGTGCGTGCGGAAATCGTGACGTCACGGGACTGCCGTGAGTATTTATACTTGCGAGTCTTCTCCTGAACAGCGGTGGTGCTAAGGAGCAAAGTATACCGGTGTTTTTCTTTCTAAGGACTACAAGAAGAAGAAAAAGATAAACAACGGCAGAACAGGCAGCAACAGTGCCGTCAATGCTTCGATTTGATTCAGTGAGCTACTCCGTCAGATCAAGCCTTTTATTCACAAAAAAAGAACTCATCTTAACCCGGTAAGTTTACCAGAGAGACTTGCAGTCAGTCGGCGAGTCCTGGCATCCGGTTTCCCAGGAGCTCGTTCAGGCTTTCTGTTTCCAGTTTGTCGGGCGCCGCTGAAAAAAATAGACTGGTGCGCGCCCTGTGCTCGCGCGCTGAAAATCGGACGTACCAGCCGGAAATTACGTCATTTTGATGTCATGAATGCGCGCACCACCTCCAATGCGTCAAGCATAAAACGGCCTTTACAGGGTAAAGGAGTTGTTGATCCTGACAGATTAGATTCTAAAATCTAATCGTGTTACCATTGTCAATCCCTTGATGTAAATGTAAAAATTGGCAGACACAGATTGCCTGTAAACACTGTTATAATCCACAGTTAGCTGACCAACTGAACTGTGTCGGGGGGCACTGAGGGCTGACCTTTTTCAAGCACTAGCTGTAAATAAGAGCACACTTCTAGTAAAACTTCCTGGTAAAATGGAGGGTCAAAGTCAAATTTGGCTGTCAAAATTACAGCCTGCAAAGCTTTTAAAGAAAAAGTAAATGGTTATGGATAGAAAGGTACCCAGCTGGTCAGTAGAGCCTTTACCATCCATCTGACTGATGGATGAGTTGTGTTTGGTTCTTCTCTTTCTCCCATGCTGCCACTGTGATGGATCATCCTCATTCTCTGTGTGCAAAGTGATGGATTCTTCCCATCACAATTTAATCCTTTTCCTGTTTGTGTTTTATTTTATCATAAACAAGTTTGTCTAGTATTTGTGAGTTTAAATTGCATAAGAATTTGGTGAGACTTTTTTTTTACTGCTTGCAGTATGTGTCTGTATGAGTGAATCAGCAAAAGAGCCTATTTGTTGTAGTGTGATTTATGCTGTTGTTTCTTGTGTACAGGTGTTTGCCTTGACTCTATTTATTACCTGCCTGCTGCTGTTTATGTCTAAAATCTCATTATGCTGTATTATTATTATTATTATTATTACTATTATTATTATTATTATTATTATTATTATTTCTAGACAGGCATTTGTCTGGATGGCCTCTGCTCGTAGGTTAGCATGCTGGGTAATTAGTACTTAATTTATGTCTGTATGTGTGTGTGCATGCTGCTACTGAATACAGAATAATGTCTTAACTGTCAGAAAGTCTCCGTTGGCAGTCAGACTACACATAGGTTGAGAACACAGCATCATTGTTGCTAGATGCTAGTCTTACATAGCCAGGCATTACTCCACAGCACAGTGGAGTAGCTAATATTAGATGCTGGCTATGCTGACAGTCATAAAAGCCCGTGCTGACGCAGAGCTTTGTACCTGACTGACAGCTTAAAATTACAGCAACAGCCGCTAAAAAACCCACTACCTCCCCAACCTCTCTACCCGACTGGAAGACACACTTTCTCGGACTAAAATTACAGCAACAGGTGTGGCAGGTTAGCTTAGTTGGTAGAGTGGGTTGATGTTCAGAGGTTTATTCCTTGACACAGAAAGTCCAGGGTTCAAATCTGACCTGTGGCTCTACTACAGCTGTAGCATGCTGGGTTTACGTTTTTACAGACCATATGGCAACCCGGCCCAGCTGTCAGAATGGAAGTTGATACCAACACATGGGCCAAAACACAAACAGACATTCTGTCACAGAACGTACATTTCAAAGGAGAAAATACTGGCTTTAGCATTTGTCAGAAAACATAGTATTTCAGCTATAGCATATTACCTTAATATCTGATGACATATTGTGGTTGTTTTTTTATTTAATACAGTAAATATATTACATACTGCACCTTTAAAGTAGTTTTTCTTAAGAGACTTTTGTCCTCTTTCCAGGTTTCCATGGTAAATCAGGTCTGTTTGGCGGCACCTGGAAGTTGTCCGTCATCCTTCCAGATTCATATTCTTCCTATATGCTTACAATCCATCAATACTTTTGACATCCTGATTGTCATTTCTATTACTGTATGTTGGTTATTCTGTACACACAAAATATATTGCATGTCTGTCCGTCCAGGGAGAAAGATCCTTCCTCAGTTGCTCTTCCTCTGGTTTCTTCCCTGTTAAAGTTTTCTTTCCGGGAGGTTTGTGTTATCCGAATCGAGGGTCTAAGGACAGAGGGTAGTATACCGTACAGATTTTAAAGCCCCTTGAGGCAAATTTGTGATTTGAGATATTGGGCTGTAAAGATCTAAAAAATAAAATATTGACGTGACTTGACTTTTAAATAATGGAAAGCACCTGTGTGGGTATGCAGGGCCTGGAACACTGGAACACTGGGATATTTTGGGAACGAGAGGATTAACATCAGTTGCATCTCTATGTGTTCAGAGATGGTCCAGGATGTGTTTAGCCTTGCTTCGCACAAATACTGGAAACATCACAATGAAACACAGTGATGGGAAGTGCTTCTCTGTGTGGGTTGTTTATTTTAATTTGTTTTGTCTTCATGTGTGTCTGTTTGTGTTTTTGTCTATATGCTGCATTGCATTAGATTAATGACACTCTCCCACTGGTACCTTAAAAAAAGGAAAAAACAGACACGCTTCCTCTAGCGATAAGTGTGGAGAGTATAACAGGGAAAATGCACGCTGACTCTTTATGTTTCAGAATGTAACATCTAACATCTCTCTGAATCAGACATTATTCAGTCCTGTCTCAGAGCCGGAGGATGACAGCTTGGACAGCACTGGAATAACAATAACTGCCAGACTTGTCCACAGACTTCTTAATAGAAATATACTGTCAAACAGCTAGGGGAGACCTGCTTCAAATGCAATTTTTTATTTGTGGTGGTGACAGGGCTGTAATAGTCACAAGTATTACTATAGCACTTTCTGTACCTTTTACAATAGGTAGCAACCTCTGTGTGTAAACCTAATTCCCTAGTTTAGTTTAGTTAAACCCTCATTCCTGTTTTATTTTAGATTGTAGTTAGTTTAAGATGTGAGTCTGTCCATCCCTTATTTTGTGGCTTCACTGTGGTTATCCTAATATCTGAAAATTAACACATTTTTTAACCCAAAGTTAAAAAGATAATATCAAGAAAAATAAAGGTTCACACCAAAATACATAACAATCAACCAAGAAAATAGCAATCTATGACCTTTCACCAAAAAATATTAACAAATCAAACAAATCTAGATCCCTTTAACCTTCTTCAGCTACTATGTTTTACTTCTTAATGTACTTCTTGTTTAGCTGTGGATAACAGTGCCAAACAATAAAACAACACATTCAATCCTATAGACTCTAAATAAACTAGTGGGCCCACACACACTCATACAAGCCAGTGACCAGAAAGGGAAATTAGCCCTATAAACATGTGGTGTTCCACAGGGCTCTATTTTTGTTCCCATCGTTCCCTGTCTGTACAAGAGCACATCATTTGTTGTTATGATGATGCACAGCACATCAAAACATGTACTTTTTATAGTTGGCATTTTTCAGAATTGATTATTTCCTTGTTGAATAACCCTGCTGTCCGACATCCAGCAAATCAAGTGGCATTTATGTGGTAGTAATGTCAAGCCTGTTGAAAAAGAGAGAGGGAGGGGGATGTCTCGATGTCTGGGCAAGGCCAGGGGGTTAGTTTTTAGTAACGGGATTGTCACGTCTTCCTCCTAGCACTAAAGGTCCAGGTAGAACAACACACATTTACACACATTGTGTGTGTGTGTGTGTGTGTGTGTGTGTGTGTGTGTGTGTGTGTGTGTGTGTGTGTGTGTGTGTGTGTGTGTGTGTGTGTGTGTGTGTGTGTGTGTGTGTGTGTGTGTGTGTGTGTGTGTGTGTGTGTGTGTACATGCATTCGTAACCATGTTTCACACACATGGAACAGATTGAAATAAAATGTCAGGCAAATACCAGAGCATGAACTCTCCCCCAGATCCGGTTTGTGCGTGCGTGCATGTGTGTGTGTGTGTGTACACTGTTGGTGTACATGTGCCTGGTGACTTCAAACAAGCCTTGAACAGTGGCCAAGTTTACAAATAACAATAACGAATCAATGACCCATACACTGCATACACAAATTGAAATTGTTTTGACATTTATTTTATTTAGAGTGTATGAGGCATGCTGAAACACACTAAATAATCCTTCCATTTACTAAATACTCACTGAATGATGGACAAATCTAACATCATTTGAAAGCGAGGTAAGGAAGACTTTACCATGTTAGATGAGAAGAGGGACCTTTTTTGTCCCCTTGATGGTGCACTTAACACATTAGAGTCTGCTACCAAAAGGTATTGCATTCATAAGCTATGTTGTAGAAATAGAGCAAAAAGACTACCACAAAACAAACATGTATAGATGCCGTGAAGAAGATAATGTGATTTTGGCAGCCAACTTTTTAATCAATAAACACACCAACGGTCCTTGCTCACAGCTGACAATAATGGACCTTTGATAAATAAATAGTTCACTGTGATTGGTCATCTATCTCAGGCAAATTCCAAGTCAGTGAAAGTTAATTTTCCCTCAGTGAAATAAATTAAATCCAAAGGCTGCCTTTGAAGGTAGGAAATCAATGAAAGAGCCTATGGCTATGCAATAATGTAAATTGTGTGCAATTTGAGTTAATGTGCTAAAAACATACAAACACCTCCAGGTATGGTGTTGTAACACTTAAGTCTTTTTCTGCTCTTGACGCTGCACTAATCAATAGGTTTTTATAATGATTCATGATAATGATTTCTCTTTTATCTCTGTGTTCTTGTCACTGTTTTGAAATTGGCAGTGCTCAGTTGGGAAAAGATGATGTCACATACTTCCAGTGCACCAATCAGGATTTAGCAACATTTGAATCAGAATCTGATGGCAGCTGGTAGGTTGTTAATCAAATCTGATCAAACCACGCACACAGTCCTGATGAAGCAGACAATTAATGGAAAACTCTTAATTGTCTTAATAAAATATTTGAAGTTTCCAGCATCCACCATTCTGCTCAAACCTTTCTTTCTACCGCCTTCCATTCCTTTCTTCCATCTGATTCTTCTCCTTTATTCTCTCCTTCCCCAGTCTGTCATTCCCTCACCTCCCTCTTCCGTTGCTTCTTCCTCTCTTCAACCTTTCAGTCTCTTTCCATCCCTTTATTTTTGTGCTGATTGCTTCTTTGCTCTCTCCCTCCCTTTCTTCATTCACAGCTCTTTCAACCTCTCTCCCTCTCTCTGTTTCTTGTCTCAATCGCTTGCCTTTCACCCTCCCTCCTGCCAGAAATTGATGAACATGTCCTCCTCTCTTTGACTTGTAGGCACTCACACACACTGAGTTTACACACAAACACATCTACTGACACAAACACACATACAGTGTGCACACACACACGCACACTCTATAGATTACTCTGTGTCAGCGTCTGTTCTCTGTCGAGAGGCTTTGGGCAGTGTGATGATGTCGAGTTACTCTGATTTTCTGTTGCTGCAGAGATGCTTTCACGACAACAGACCGTGGCATACAAGCACAGACAACCACATACACACCGACTCATGGCTGGAGAGGGTAGACAGGAAAAGCACCATGTCAACACGTATACACACACACACACACACACACACACACACATAGATCCAGACAGAGGCTCTTGACTACACCTGTATGTACTCCTTCCTAAACACAGGCCAGCGGGTAGAGTTACCCTACTTTAATAAGGACACTCTGACCGTCCTCAGGTTTTATTTTAGGTGTGGGATTCACTTTTTGACCTTTTTTCCACATCGAGTTAGGAAGATAGAGAGGCAGGGGACAATGGGGAAGAGAGAGAAGAAGAGCCTAGAGCATCATACAGAATAATCTAAATCCTTAAAAGTAAGTGGGCATCACACAAGATATGAAACTACTCTTCTTATTACATGAGAACATGGGGAAATGAAGTCTTTTGTGATTTTTATTTAGTTTGGTGTGCAAGTGGAATTTTGTTAGTGTTTGAATGTTGCATGTTTGAATGTTTGAATGGTTGTTTATGTGGTAGTATTATCTTTGGGTTGTTTTGTAATACATTTTGTTTGTCAGTAGTTAGCACTGTCGCTGCAGCTAAAGCAGCAACAAGACCTGGATTTGAATCCTCCAGTCGGGCTGTGGTGGGGCCATTCTTGTGTGAAGTTCACATGTTCTCACTTTGCATGGGTTTCCTGTGGGTGCTTCAATTTCCCCCCACAGCCCAAAGAAATGCAGGTTAGGTTTAATTTAACCGTATACATACTGGGAACTATATTCTCAGAAAGGCGAAGCACTGCTACTCTCTGCTCCTCACCACAGGGCTTCTCAGGTGCCGCAAGCAAATCACTCCGCCCAGGTAGCAGAAGTAGCAGTGCTTCGCCTTTCTGAGAATATAGTTCCCAGTATGTATATGGTTAGAAGATGGCTGTGTCTCATGTGACCTTGTTATTTATACACGCTGTGACTATACAAATCACAACATGTAAATGAGAACATGTTACTTATTGGGAGCAGTAGGCTAGTTCTAGATCCTAGAGGCTAGCACGGAGATGAGAAGGGACTTGTCTAACTCTGGGGGTTACGGTGAATAAGATAAAGTCCCAATAAGTCGGGGTGATCCTTTAAGTTCATTTTATTGATACAACCCAAAGTCAGAGATACTTAGACCAGTAACAGACAATTAGAGCTCTGTGGGCCAAATCTGACCAACGAAAGTTGAATCTCGCCTTTACATAGTTTGCATTATAACATACATATTTCACAAATCTAAAATGTAAATAAAGGCTTGTGTAAATCCCAATAAACAATTTCATCATAACATCAATTTGCTATATTTTGTAGTCCAAAACAGAGCATACATACAGTATGTGTGTATGAGTTATTTTCTGCCAAATGAGTTTTACAATAACATAAGCTGCTGTAATTATGTTAGCACTTATAACAAGTTTTATAAATCTGATTTATTATTAAAATATATAAAATACTTTAAAATGCACTAAGAAAGAAAACACTGACAACATATAAGGCTGCATCTCCACCTGGCCTGTAGAATCATGTTTGCCACCCTATTGAATAATGCTGAAAAAATGGTAATTCAGACTCCTCAAAAAAAGGGAGAAACAGGAGGGATCCCTCCTCCAGTGTGAGCTGGGATGAGCAAGTATAGATAATATGATATAATATAGATAATTTTGCTGGTTATGACATGATTTTGGTGTAAATCTTGTCTGTTGTCTGACATCTTGTAAGTAGCATTATACCCTGCCAATAAATTAATCTGAACTGAGCTGAATTACTAGAAAAAAAGACAGTATATGCTGCAAGAATAAAGTAGAGATCAGAGATGAATAAAAAATAAAAATAATAAAACAGTACAACAAAAAGACAAAAAAGTGCAAGAGAAAAATTAACATGAGCAGAGAAAGAGAGAATGAGTGCTATGCAAATAATTGAAATTTGCGCTGCAGTATGGTGTATGTGAGTTCTATGTGTTATTCATTAGTGTGTCAGATTAACATTGCATTGAATAATAAAGTCACACTAATCTGATAGCCAGTGGGAGAAAAGGAAAAAAGACAGAGGGAAGAAGAGAATAAAAGAGCGGGGGAGTAATAACACCAATCAGAGAGCATTAGCAGAGCAGAGACCATGCAGTAATTGGAGCTGTGAAGTGTGACTCATCAACAGCTAGCGAGACCTGAGACACACACACCCATGGAAAACCATCAGCCACTTGCACCACTCTCCCTTTTTCCTTCTGTACTGCAATCACTATTCTCTAATTAATTTACACACACACACACACACACACACACACACACACACACACACACACACACACACACACACACACACACACACACACACACAACCACTTTCCCATATTTAATTTGCACAGAAAAACACAATACATGTCTGGATTCTTCATCTCAATCTATATATACAGACACACAATCACACAGTCTTTCTCACACTCAAACCAACACGACCACATACAGAAAGACACACAAGCACACACACACACCCACACACACACACACACAAACACACACACACACACCCACACACACACACAAACTTCTTTCCCAGCTTGACATTCGCACTGTTCTGCCAGCTATGCCACATAAGTGCTCCTTCCTGTGCTTCTCGCCCACCTGCTGCATCGCACACCATATTACTGAGAGAGAAAGCATATTTTTAACCTTTCTGACTGAGAAACACTTAACAGAAATTGCCATCTCTCCTGTGAATGTCACTCAAAATGTCCCCTTTTTCAGCATGCATTTCCTTCCACATACAGTACATAAGGGAAATAGGCTTGTGCAGTTGGTGGACAGGTTGTTGTGCTTGTGATCTTTTGATATTAGTTTAGTACCAAAAGAAAATCACACACATGTGATTTGAGTCAATTATATATTAAGTAACATTTTGATGTTGGTAAAAGAAATCTGTCCTGCGTTATCAAAAAAAAATCAAACCCTTTTGAAAAGGCAGCTCAATATGTTACTGTTTATTAGACAAAGACACATTATATTAACATATACGTTTACTTTATTACAAGCTAAGGTTTAGATTTACAAGTTACACTGATCCTTAAGCAGGCCAAAAACATAAAAATATCTGTAAACAATCAGTAACCCTAGAAAGGTTGCAGAACGGAGACCACAGACCACAGACCTTATAGACCAAATATGGATTTAAGGTTTCAAAGGAAATCTCTCTGGGGAAAATAAATTTAGCTTGCATGTTATCATCACAGGCTGTGGTGAGTGCAGAGCTGGAAGTATTTTCCTCCAGACTGTACCTTAGTCTCTTTATTGGCACCGGGACCATCACTTTGTGTAACCATAGGCAATATGGGCTTATCCTAGTCTGAAATTCAATTCCTACTAATTTAGTAAACATTTACTTGAGCTTCTGTAAAAAAAAAAAAAATTCTTATTGATAACTTTTAGTACCATTTTACTGTGTTGTGAAATTACAGATGATTGCCTGGTTGTTATCTGTAGCTATTAAGCTCCTGAGATTTGAGGTGTACTTGTCAAGGGAAGCCATACAATAGGCTTCTTGATTGCTTTGGGTCTGCACATGTGGTGTAACAGTTTCTTTCTGTATTTATTTCTTTATTAGGATCCCCATTAGCACTAGAATAAGCATTGGCTATTCTTCCTGGGGTCCACACACTTACACTCACAAAACACAACAAGCGAAACAGCTCATCTCTTTATTTAATTTAAGAAACAGAAAATAAACACAAATATCATCATTAGCCCAAACACAATATTACCAATCAATCACAATTCCTCAAGAATTCAATTACCATTTCTTTTATATTATATATATATATATATCCATCCTGTGCTTTCACATTTTGCCATGGGGCAAAGAATGACAAATGTAGGGTTTTTGTTCAGATATTTTTCTGATTTATTTACATGTGTATTTTGGTACTGAGCAGATGTACAAACAGGGAGAAAAAAGTAAGCCAAAAATGGCTTTATTACACAACCAAACTCTTCCCTTGAAAAGTTGTTAAGGTTTAATGAAATTGCCTAATATGTGTTATTTAAATGTACAGGTTTGAAAAGCCTGTGTGAAACACACTTAATAGAAATCCCACGAAACCCAAAGTTGATATTTGGCCAAGGCTGACACTTTGGTAGTATACATCATTGCAGACAAATCAGCAAAACCGTCATTCAGCTTCTTTCCAGCAGTGGGTTATAAGCTCTCTGAATAAATTACAAACAACACTGCATGCAAAAATCTTTCATATTTCTGAGTTTAATGTTTCTCTTCAATAAAGAACAGGCACTTTCTGATGCTGCTGTCTGGTCATGGCTTTCATGTACTTGTTGCATGATGATTGAGGCTCTCATCCGGCTGCGTCTCCACAATACTCAGGTGCAAACTTTCATCTCTCTGCTCACTTTCCTCCGTCTCGTCTCGTCTTGCTCTTCTGTCCATCTTGCCCTGATTATCTCCTTTGCCCCTGTCCACTCTTTGTTCTCCATCAACGCCTTGTGCCCGATCATTAAGATGCACTCCATCACTTTGTTCTATACCATTTCCCATCCCTGTTTTATTTGTACATCCTGGTTCGATTCTTAGTGTTCTCAGATTGACACTAGCCTTGATAAAGTAGTTCTCCAGCTCTGCCACAGGTCCCTTATCAGAGAACAAATGGTGCAGGTATGCCTGGGCGTACTGATCTGACGTGATAAGGTCCAGGTTAATGGAGGAGGACACAGTTGCAGAGGTAGTATCCTGCCCAGAGACACTGCCTCTTCTCCCTGTTAAGTTCAACTTAGTTCAGTTAAATGCAACTTGATTGAGAAAGGCATAAGCTGTTTCCTTGGTTATTTCTAGAAAGTCTACCTGTCTTCATAGCAGATAGAGGGATGGTCACACTCTTTCCTGTCTCTCTGTCTGTCACAGTGAGTCCCATCATGGATCCCTCCTCTGGCACCTCACTGGAGGGGTCACATGATGCCAGACCCCCTCGACATTTCACGACACACACTGAATTAGACTTATAACGCCTATAATGAAGAGATGGGGGGGATGACAGGATAGAATTGGGAAAGAACAGACAATTTATAAATGCATTCATTAATTTAGACAGAAACCTGGATTCATGATTGCAACATTACAGTGATGAGATGTTGCAAGATTAATGGGCGAGGGCCTGTGTGGTTACTGTGTGGTCATGATTGCAGCTATTGCCTGTCTGACTGGATATTTTTTTACTGTAAGCAGCAACTCTAAATTGTAAGCTGAAGGTTTAGAGCTAGACTTTTATGACAGTCCGATGTGCTTTTCCTGTCAAATTTGGTGCAGGCTGAAGCGCTTGACTCCTAGTAGACAGCCAGGCCCTGTGTGGCTGTGGTTTCCACTGTCAGTATGCTTTATTAGGCCCCTGCTTCCACTGAAGTGCTGTGTGTTTGCTGTCTGACAACATGGTCTCAAAATCTTCAGTGTTTGTAGTTGACCGTATGCTGTGTAGTACACTTCCTGCATAGGTTGTCCACCTACAGTCTCCAGCTCTACCAGTCATAATCAGTTAAATTAGACTCCATGGCACTGTGAATGGTTCATGCAACTGTATTTTTTGCTGCCCAAACATGTTTATTAAAAATAATAATAATAAGTCATAACTAAAGAGTCAACTCCAAGCATTTTTAATGTCCAGGTCATTCCCAACAAAGTGGAGTCAAAGAGTTGAGTCTTCCACTCAAGTTGCACGTTTAGACAGCAACATCCCAGCCAAAAAGGGTAAATCTAAAAAAAAAACATTAAATAACAAAAAATTGCCAACTTATCATGTATCACCCACACAGTAACCAGACACCATTTCCAAATTGTAGCACACTTTGTAGCCCCATTAGTGGCCCAAGTAGGCATACACGTGATCTATGGAGCCAGTACCCCACACACCCATTAGTTCACCACATGGACATGTGATGAGAACCTCCACTATGGTCCCATCCATTCATGTGCCATTAATGCATGTTACTAACTTAGCTCTGGAGAGCTTCTTCCCCAAAGTCCTTATGCTTACTTTCCTCGCAGATTTCCTTGGACTGTGGTGCCACCTGAATCATGTTTGCAGTTGCTGCAGTGGTCCTGCTTGGCGCCCTGCACTGCTACTACTATTATTTCTAGTCCTAGTTTTATTACTTTTATTGTAAATATAATCGCCACTGTTCATCATACCAACTGCTTTAATTATTATGAATCATATTTCTGTATATCTGTGTCTCTGTGTCCCAACCGGCAGCGGCAGCCGGCCACCAAGAGCCTGGTTCTGACGGAGGTTTCTGCCTGTTTTAAGAAAGTTTTTCCTCGCCACTGTCGCAACAAATGCTCTTGGGGGGGAAGAGTTGGGTATTTGTTAATTATAGAGTGTGGTCTAGACCTACTCTATCTGTTAAGTGTCCTGAGATAACTTATGTTGTGATTTGACACTATAAATAATATGTAATTGAATTGGTTGATTGCTGCAACTACTGTATTACCTGTAAGCAGGTATGATCTGTGTGAGGTCTTCCTTGTATTGCTCCAGTGCAGCCCTTGCAGCCAGGGGCTCAGCCTGGCCCTCAAAACCAGCCAGGTGAACCAACATCTGGGTGTGAAATGCTGCTCCACTGGCCCAGTGCCTCAGAGACCTGGAGGAACAGATAATGTAAGAACAAAACACACCTCATGACCACTAACCAGTGATCCATTGATCAGTGATCAGCTCATTTGTAGTCATAGTAATACAGTGAATTATATTTGGACAAGCGACAGAAAGAACTACAACTCCACACAACAAAAAATAAAAAAACATTCTAAAGTGCTGCGGGAACATTTCAGTGAGCATTAGAAGTTGTGTTACATTGACGTAGGAAAATTAAGACCTGTTTAAACTATTTAAGACCTGGACACAATACTTTAGACTTTTTAAGGCCTAACATTTTGATTTTTAAATGTTAGGCCTTTTTTAGACTGATTAAGACCCCGCAAAAAACCATGTCTATACTGTGTAACATTAGACCCTGTGCAACAATTCTTCCACTCCCCTGTATGCTGATTTACTGTATGACACCATCCTCTACTCCACTGTGCTCACCTGTACTGTATTGTCTCACCTGGAGTCACAGTCTCCCCCCAGCAGACAGGTCTTCAGCTGGGTGAGGGTGAAGCTGAGCTGGGCTTCAAGTCTAATGGAGTCCTGGATCAGCCTGCTTTTGTCACTCAAGTTGATCCTGCAGCGCTTCAGGTACTCCTCCATCACTTCCTGGAGCTCCCAAACTCGCTGCTGGAGGTAGAAATGAATGCATACAAATAGCAGTATTGTAGTTCTGGCACCGATCTTGATCTTTGGATTTGGGATAGAGGGCTGCAACTAACTCAAAATTGGTATTGTCGATTCATCTGTCAATTATTTTTCTCAATTAATCGATTAGTTGTTTGGTCTATAAAATGTCAGAAAATGGTGAAAAGTGATCAGTGATCGATCCGTGTTTCCCAAAAGCCCAAGATGACGTCCTTAAGTGTCTTGTTTTGTCCACAACTCAAAGATATTCAGTTTACTGTCACAAAGGAGTGAAGAAACAAGAAAACATTCATATTTAAGAAGCTGGAATCAGAGAAGTTTACTTTATTTTCATGAAAAATTACTCCAACCAATAATTGGCAATTAATTTAATAGATAGATTTAATAGTATAGACAGCTAATCGATTATTCACGTTTGCGGCTCTAATTTGGGGATTCATAACTATCCTAAACGTTCTGTGTCCCTTCATCACTTTGTTGTTAAAAATCAACATTTAGCAGGCTCGTGAAAAGGAAAGTTGGCTGAAATGTCTCAGTAGATATATACAGGAATATACTTTAATATTATATCAAGCAATCTTTTTACTTATTATTATTTTCTATCAGAGGCTTTACCTGGCATGATGATGACCCCGCTGACTTCCCTTTCACACCTGATGACTGTTTCGATGACGTGTAGGCCATGTCCATCACCATAGTAACCACCCATCCCACCAGGCCGGCCAGGCGTGGCTCATCTGAAAAGGATGCCAATCGGCCAATCAGATCCTTCAGGTAGGTTGGCGCCCTCTTCCCAATGTCGCTCTGCAGCTGGGTAAGAAGGAATGAACACAAATGTCCATGCTTAAATGGTAACAGAATTTCAGCATACTGCCTCTTACTATCTGTCTCAATAAAATAAAAATGCGAGGTTAGTTGATTACTCTCTCTTCTTTTCAAGAACAACTTTAAACTGCATTTTGTCACCTTCATATTGCTCCTTTTGGCCATTGTATTGATTTGTAACCTCTTTACAATCCCCAACAGTACCACATTTCTAATACTGAGTGGTGCTTCATTATTTTGCACAATGCTCTTTCTTAACTGTCTCAAGGCAACAACATCTTTCTTTCCCCTCGTGTTCATCTCCACCTGCACTGCATGACTGAACGGACGATTAAAGGGGAAATCAATGAGCAGTCGGCCCACTCAGTCTATTTCAGAAGGCACAGATCAGTGTTTTGTAGTCGGTCTGTGTTTTGCTCATATTAAGCATCATTATCTCTGATCTGTCAAACTTTCTTTTCATTCTTTTATTTAAACAAAAAGGTACATCGCTAGTATGTACATACACAAAAAGTCACTACCAGAGGTGTACCTAATACACATTAAATCAAATGTACAGTATCATAGGTAGGCTTACATGAGAAATGTATCAAACACAAAATCAGTCTTAATTGCCTAATTATTTTTAATGTCTCTTATAGTGTTGCCGTATTGGTGCAGTTCTTGAAAAAAAGTGTTTGGTTTGGAGTCCGCCCATTTCTTTTTGTGAATGTGCAATTTTTCCAGTTACAAGATTAACTGTACAAAATCTCAATCATCTCATTGCCTTCAAAACAAATAATAATGTCTTTATCCTCAAATTTAATTGATTGGCTAGTTTTCCTTCTTATAAGATGTTGAACATCAACCCAAAATACTTTCTTTTCACTCTCATTAACCTGCTGTAGTTGTTCCTGGAGGCTGGCGGCCTGGGAGTCAAGGCTCTCATTGTGATTGGCTAGGAGAAGAGGGTGGACAACTCCGAGGACAGGTACGGCACCGCCCTCCGACATGGCATCGTAGAGGAGAGAACCAATCACATCCTTCACTTGAGAAAGCTCTTCTTCTGATGAGAACAGCTGGCCCATAATGGTATTTGTATTTGTGTCCTGTGTGTAGTGACAAACCAGTAAATATTTTGTATTTATGGCAGCATCTGAAGAATAGAAAAGAGAAGAAAAAAACTTGATTAATCGATTAGTTGTTTGGTCTATAAAATGTCAGAAAATTGTGAAAAATGTGGATCAGTGTTTCCCAAAAGCCCAAGATGACGTCCTCAAATGTCTTGTTTATATTAAAAGATATTCAGTTTACTGTCACAGAGGAAATAAGGAACTAGAAAATATTCACATTTAAGAGGCTTGGATCAGAGATTTTTGAGTTTGGTCTTAAAAAAAATTACTAAAACTGACTAGGCTAATCGATTATCAAAATAGTTGGCGATTAATTTAAGAGTTGACAACTAATCGATTAAACGATTACTCCTTGCAGCTCTAGCTTATAGTGAATCACATACTCAGATAACAGTGTAATTAGTCTATTTTCTTTTTTTACTAAATATAAACAGGGTTCAAAATTAACTTTTTCGTCCACCAGCCAAATGGCTAGTGAATTTTACCAGCCACTCAATAGATCACCATTGGGTTTTTTTGTTTTTTTTGGGCTGGTGAATGAAGGAAATCGATCAGCCACTTACGTATTTTACCAGCATTTGGCTGGTAAATGGTGCTAGCTTTGTAACCCTGAATATAAACATCAACATTAAACTATGACCTTAAGGGTTTCAATACAAGTTGTTAATAGCCTATCTTTAGAGTCTACACAACTAGACACAATGCGACATATTTAATTCATCATAAAAGCAAGACGTACAATTTTCAAAATACCTCCAAAATAGCACCGTCAAATTTTACACTGACGTTCCAGCAGCATTTCAGTCGCATCTAATCTCTTACTGCTGTCTATGGGAGTTGTGCTTTGGGCGGCCTCTGTCTCTTCACCGCCCCACTTCCTCGGTAGATGCTATATCGGATCCGCTAGAAGTGTCGACGTCACAGGACGTGCCTCGTGGCCCGCATTGTTCTGCCTCTGATTGGCTTACCCTGGTATTCTTACCGCAGAGCCATCTTTCTCTATCACTCTGTCTTACCCTAACCAATCCCCACTCCCCATGCCTAAACCACAGACTGTATATTAACCTAACTACGACTAGCGTATCCGATATAGCATCTACACACTTCCTCCTCTGTCCACCCCGCCTGCTGCAGTGAAGAGATTAACCAAGACAACACAGCAGCAGAATGTAGCCGAGCAGTAAACCTAGAGCTCCCCCTAGCTGCAGTGACCAGGAAATGCAATTAGGCTACTTTGAATGCTGGGTACAGTCAGTCATGTCTTCAAGGCTATGGATGTCAGCCTGTTAGGGTTTGTCTCAGTAATCTCCATCTGAGAAGCTTTTTGTTGCCTCTTTTCTGTTGGTGCATGGAGAATTAAAACCTCTGAGAATAATTATTTTGGTGAGCTGGTGCAATCAAAACAAATCAAAACAGCCTAGAGCTCAACACTCTAAAGACAGTGGAGATGGTTGTGGACTTCAGGAAGAACTCAGCCTCATCTGCCCCCATCACCCTCTGTGGCTCCACATTTGACACTGTGGAGTCTTTCCACTTACTGGGAACTATCATCTCCCATGACCTAAAGTGGGAGCTGAACATCAGCTCCCTAATCAAGAAAGCACAACAGAGGATGAACTTCCTGCGGCAGCTGAAGAAATTCAACCTGCCAAAGACAATGATAGTGCACTTCTACGCAGCCATCATTGAGTCCATCCTCACTTCCTCTATCACCATCTGGTACGCTGCTAGCACTGCCAAGAACAAGGGCAGACTGCAGCGTGTCATTCGGTCTGCAGAGAAGGTGATTGGCTGCAATCTTCCGCCACTCCAGGACCTATATGCCATCAGGACTCTGAAGCGTGTTGGCAAGATTGTGGCTGGCCTTTCCCACCCCGGCCACAAACTCTTTGAGTCACTCCCCTCTGGCAGGAGGCTGAGGTCCATCAGGACCAAAACCACACGCCACATGAACAGTTTTTTCCCCTCCACCACTAGCCTCATCAACAAGGCCCAGAACCCACCCTGACTCTCTCCACACTCCACCTCTGGCTCTTCATGTCACTGTACTTACCCTGCTGTACCGTTCCTTTTTACTTAACTCATTTTATTTTATTTATCTTATTCTTATTTTTATTTTTAGTTATTACATACTATGTGTATATATGTATACTTATATTGTTTATATTCTTCTTATCCTTATATGTAGAGAATGTAAGACAAATTCCTTGTATGCGTAAAAAACAACAAAACCTTTTCTGATTCTGATTTGCACTCTTACTTTTGCTATCTAATCTAACTAACTAATTTGCTATCTTTATGTGAATGCATGATAGTGAAATTAAACTAATTATCCTTGTGCTTAGGGGACTCCCTGGAAGTCTCCATTGGTCCTGAATGAAAGTAATAGCTGCAAACTCGTTATGGCTGTGTTAAACATTAAAAAACTAGGCCAAGGGCTTTCAGCTTTTTTTATTTAGCTAAATGGAACAGTGGCCTTGGTGGTGGTGTGATGTTGACTTTTTTTACATGATAAGATATGGTGCAAGGGGATTTGGGATTTTATGTAGTGTGAGAGATGTTCTTTGTTAACTGGGACAAGGGCTTGTGTGCACTGTCAGGCCTCCTCAGAGCTTTGTGTGTATTACCAGCTGTAGCTAAATGAAATCACCCACACTGTGGTAAAGCCTGAGCTCAGGATAGTGTGCATGTCTTCATATATGTTAATCCTTTAGATTAAATTAGGTAGACCGTCCTCCTCATGCTGTCACCTGTTTTTCACAATCAGTTTCAAACCATTATTTTATCTTATTTCCAATTGGTGTGTAAGAAAATTATAGCTGCTTTTAATCCGTTATTTCCCTTAAAGTTGGCAGAGTCCAAACCAGAGCTCAAAGAGAGTGAATATTGAATTTACATTCATCTGGTGGTCAGAAACACAACTGCAAATTAGTGCTAATGTTGCTCTGTAACTGCTAGATGCGTAACAAAGGACATTTTTGCTAACATGAGCCATATCAACTTTAAAGGTGGCAACATGTTGTGTTGTGCAACGTGTTGGCTGACCCCAAGTGGCCAGCAGACTTATTAATGCCAGTATCTTTTATTCCAGCAAGGACTCAAGAATGTCACATCAAGTTGTTGGCAAAGGGAAGGTGTTGCTACACACGTGCTGTTCTCTGGCTTTTACTCCCATTTTACAAGAATATTGGACTGAAATAAGCTAATTGTTCAGGTTTCAGAGTGCCAGAGCATTTGTTTCTGGGTAGGGCAGCTCAGTTACTCTCTCACCAATCTGATAAGTAGCTCTTTGGAATTAGAGTAGCAGAACTTAGCAGATAGCCTAACTTGACTGTAACCAACCACAAATAGGAAAATAGGCCATTTTTACATTAGACATTTTGACATGGAAAGAAAGCACAGGTATATATAAAAATACATGATGGCTTGCTGGCTCACTGTCACAGAGCCTGGTACACTTGAAAAAAAGCCACCGTTAATGTTATTAGTAACACCTGGGACAAAATGCCTGCTGGGAAAAAGGCCCATGGAGATTATAACTCACAGGATAAGGAGTTTGGTTAATTTATGTTAATTAAGATAAAATAAAATGAGAAAACATAATATTGTACATTGAGAATTCAGGGTACACATGGGAAGTAATTATTGAAATGGATAATATAAATAGAGCGTTTTTTTTTTTAATAATACAACTTGTGTGAGCTAGAGGCACCAATTGGTGTGTTCACTTGTTTATGGTTCGTATACTAAGATGTCACAGTGAATTTCACAATGACATGTTGATGTTTAAAAAATTCAAGGCGGTGAAGCATTACACAGTAGGCACGAAACAAACCACACATGGACCAACACACACACACGTGTCATTTCTCTCCATCCAGTCTGCTTTCCATCCGCCTGCTCTACTTTACTTCTCCTGTTATTGGTGCTGGGATTGTGTGTGTCTCTCTCGTTCTCTGTCTCACTCCACAGATGGCTGTTTTGACACACTTTACACTTCTCTGAAAGCAGTACATATTTAAATGTCCTTGTGTCACACACATGTACACACACATCAGCACTCAGAAATGGGCAGGGATGCACACATACTGTACATGGTTAAATGGTGAAAATTCACTGCTCCTCTTGCTTTCGCTCTGATTTGTTTCACTCTGTCTCTTTGTAAAGGTCTAATTTCCATCTGAGAGTGAAGTGAAGAGGAAAGTAGAGGGGAGGGTGAGAAAGAGATGAGAGAAAAAGGAAAGATTAGGTAAGGAGAGAATAGAAGGGTGAGACAAAGTAAAGGTGATGTTGATAGAAGAGAGGAGTTAAAGGAGAACGGCAGATGGACTCAACCCTTAAGAGACACACACACACACACACACACACACACACACACACACACACACACACACACACACACATAGTCTGGTCTTTTAAATGACAGCCCACTTGAAACCATACTGAATATAAATCATCACATATGGAATGTGTACTTTTACAAGATAATACCACTTGAAACTCAAGATGTTGTTTCTTTTAAATTATAAATAAAGATGATTTATTAGGTAGTGGATTGAAGTGTCTGTATACAATGTGTGCTTGTAAAGACAGCAGAAGTTCATCCTATTTTGTCATTTGAACCGATTTCTTTTATCTCTATTCTGTGCCTCTTTCCCCTCATCATCATGTGTCCTCTTCCATCCTCCATCTTCTGTATCCCCCTCCCTCTGTCTGATCATTCATGCAGTGTAGAGGATAATAAAAACAAGTTTAATGTAGGCTACAGTAATACATCACGCCATGGCTGGTGTGCCAAGCGGCATCCATTTTGTGAAGACGTTGTGTTCATTTAGCAGCAGGCTAAATAAAGCAGGGCTAATTATTGCAAATGGCAACTGTTAAAAGGAGTATTAATGTCTCCTTTCTACATGGATACGTCCAGTATTATGGGCTGATAGATGTTGGGTCAGGGTATTCCACCAGACCCCCTGTCCTAATTGCCTTCATCCCTGACGACACACCAGGGCCAAGTACAGCAGAGACCAGGGGGAGGAAAGGGCCACATGAGAGAGAAAGAGAGAGAGGGAGAGAGAGAGAGAGAGAGAGAGAGAGAGAGAGAGAGAGAGAGAGAGAGAGAGAGAGAGAGAGAGAGAGAGAGAGAGAGAGAGAGAGAGACTAATTATTGGAGTTTTTAGTTGTTCCAGTCAGGATTAAGTGAGAGATGGCTCAGCAATTTTCAAGTACTAGACACACACACACACACACACACACACACACACACACACACACACACACACACACACACACACACACACACACACACACACACACACACACACACACACACACACACACACACACACACACACACGAAATAGGCCCCATAAGCAATGGTGTATGGAAGAGAGACAAACATTCTGTAGAGATATATATATAAAAAGAAATATCAGACAGGTATTATACAGTAAACGTTAAAAGGTTGAGTGTGAATGTTTATACATTTGGATATAAAAAGTATTAACTTTTGTGAGTAGGAATGCCTGTGTTAGATAAATGCTAAATACATTGTTTATTTCATTTAAACTGTGAATAAAAATGAATTAGCCTATTTAACGTAGCAACTGTGAAATGAATGACAACATATTGTTTACACACTTCTGAAAAAGATATATCGATTGGCCTCCGAAGGCTGCAGCCCCTGAATTTGGACACAGCTTATTGGCTATGGTAAGAGAGACCCCTACTGGCCAAGCAAGGCCAATACTAGTCACTGCAGTCTGAAGACGTAGTTCCGTTTCCGGTGTAAACAAACAACAAATATGGCGACGTTTAGAAGGTATGGCAAACTTCTACCAGATATGAGCGTTTGTTGACATTGAACACATTATTCAGCATTATGACTGACGCCAGAAGTGAGGCGAGTTTAGTTCGCTACTACTGCACCGCCGGCAACGGGATGGAGCATTTCTTAATCGACGAGGTGAAGCGGAAGCTGGCAGCGGAAGATGTAAGTGATTTTTTTGTGTGTCAGTACAGAGCTTTTAGTTATTCGTTTAATTTTCTTCTTTCCTGTGATGGACCTGCCCCAGTATCAGCCAATACTACAGCAGCTAACTTCTAAAATAAAATGAAAATACAATTAGGCCTATATAAAGAAATCTCCTGCTACCTTTTCCAGTGTTACACTGAAATCTGTGACCCGTCAAAATGTCTACCTGCTGAAAATCAGTTTGTTACTTTGTGGGGAAAATCGGACCAATGCACAGGCATTAAAAACAAAAAAAACTATATAAAAATAGTGTTGTTTTCACTGTCTCGTTTGCTGTTACAGGTCATTTATGATCATCAGACAAATTACACAATTTCAGAAACATTCCAAATTTACATATACCGGTAGTCACTTTAAGTTAAAGTTGTGCTGAGAGTTTAGCAGCCTTTAACAACTTTTGTTGTGTTTCCAGGTGAGTCAGATGCCAGGTAAAGTGTTGTTCAGCTCCTCCGTGGGGATCAACAGAGTCAGTGAGCTCAAGGCTGCAGAGAGACTCTTCCTCCTGTTGAAACAAGACTTGCCTGTGCAGCTATCTGCTAACACCAACCCAGGTACTAGCCTGACACGTTGAATGCACATATACATGTAATACAAAACATGGGGAATACCTTGGCAGATATTAAATTGTATGCCTGTCTTTCAGTTCTTGTGCACCTTAAAAGTTTAAAAGTCTAAACTCATAATGGCATCATTATAATGCCATCATTTTGTATTGACTTTAGTGCTGTGTGCTCTGTAATGTTCATAGCAAAAGCAGCCTCTGTGCTGCAGTCCAGAGTGTTGGGTGACAAGAATCATTGGACCAGTGCTGTAATGACATGGAGCCACCTGCAGGGGGAGCTGGAAGGCAGAAGGACTACTGTCAACCCACCAAGCACTGCCCTGGGAGTGACAATGAAGAGAGAGGAGGGGAGCAGGATTGAAGAACAGAGGGGAAAGGAGGAGGAGAAGTGTGATGAGGAAAAGAAGAGTAAGAGAGAGACAGCACAGAGCGGGGAAACGTTGAGCAGCGAAACCTGTGGGGCGGAAGCCCAGATACTGGAGAAAAAGAGAAAGAGGGATTCTGAAGAAAAAGAGTCTAATAGTGACAAAAATGCAGAGAAACAGAGGATATATGAGAAAGAAAGAAAGAGACAGTACAAAGAGGATGATGAAGAGGGGAGGAGGAAGGTTATGGAGTTTAATAGCTGTGGACAAAATGGAAAAAGAGCAATGATATCAGACACAAATTTGTATAGCAGAGGATCAGTTTGTGTCAACGCAACACCAGAACAAGACCACAATCTGGAAAGAAGCTGCATGAAGATGGATGACATGGCAAAGGACTTTGCTGTGAAAAATATGGAACATGGTAATAAAATAATTGTGTTTTTTTTCAGTTTTTAATTCAACATTTACATTTAAAAGGCCTTTTATTTCTGTTGCTGATTTTGTTTTGTGTTGCTTCCCTTCTGCCTTGTTGTGTTTGCCTCCATGTGATGAAGTGAAGACTACTGGAGGAAGAGATAAGACACTACTGCAACCCAGCAGGATCAAACCAGAGTCCTCTTCTCCTGACCCAGTCTCTTTTAGGATTAGCTGCAAATGTACTGGATCTCTGTCACGATACTTTAATACACAGGTAGTTGAAATTAAAAATGCACATGAAAAAGCATAGTAAAGTCAGAATAGTGTCACTGGCAATCATATGTTAGGCTAAGAAGCAATAAAAGACATAAAACACAAATTACTGTATATTGCGGAATAATGTGTGTTTGCATATTGTATCTAATATAGGAGGTGAGCAGAGTGATTGGAGTAGGCCTGAGCAAACTGCTGGGCTGGAAGACTGACCTGAAGAATCCACAGCTGGAGGTAAACTTTGTTTTACTGTATTAAAAATCTCCCTAGTTGTGTTGATTTCAAAAGATAATATTTTGAATGCCTTTATGGGCCTATATTTTTCCCGATATTTTCCCTCTTTGGATAATGGTGTTGGCAGATAATCTTGGCTCTCTTGCCTTTCTTTTCAAATGCAACGGAATTAGTTGTTGATTTTTTGTTGTGTTTGCAGGTAAATGTTAATTTGAGTGATGACCACTGCCTGCTGGGGATCCCACTAACCAGGTTATTGACAGAAACTCTTTCTCTACATTTAGCACTTATTACTTATGACTGTCCATCCAAAGCCTGCTTAAGAAGCAGACTTTGAACAGAGCCAATCTGTAATAACAACATGCACTCTCTGCTGCACGTTTAGCTTTTGATCATTTTCATTCCTCACTGCTTTGTACCATTGTTGTAGTTTCTATGGTTTCTTGGTGTTGTGGCCAATCGCCTCACTTGGTATCCAGAATCAAAAGTCACTCACCAACACCAAGTGCTGCTGTATGTTCCCCAAATAATCGCAAACACAGTCTCAGACACGTAGTGGATTTGGACATGGTGGTGGGTTATACACCTTTTACCATATTGCATCTTTATTTAATTTGATAAGCAGTCATAAGTAATGGGTCTCCCGTCTCTTTCCTTCAGGCTACCTCTGGCTCACCGGAGCTACATTAAAACCACAGGACTGAGATCTACTGTAGCCTGGGCTATGGCCTCATTGGCTCAGATACAGGTATTAACACACACAGGTGCTGGGTGCCTGCTGCTGTATTCTTTATTTATGTTTTGTACATTTATGACTTCTGAAAACCATGAGGAAACTACTTAGTCATATATATGCAAATCAGAAGGCATTAATAAATTATGTAAGCAAAGGCCTTCTTTTTGTCTTTGTTGTGGAGAGAAATATTTTGCCATTTAGAGTTTTTGTTTGTTTGTTTGTTTTACCAATACCCTAAAAAAGCAAGGCAGGTTTAGACTCATTAAATGTGACCATTGAGCCTTAAAGCTGCTACACTAAAGCTGTCCTCATTTTCAAACGTTTAGCATGATGTTTGTTGTCTATAACATGACCGTCTGTGTGACTGTGATGCAGTACTGCTCTTCAGTCACTGTATGCGTTTGACCAACTGTATGCACTGTATGTTATCTCCTGTTTCCCAGCCAGGCTTCTGTGTGGTCGACCCAATGTGTGGGGTGGGAACCATCTTAATAGAAGCAGCACAGGAACATAAGGTCAGGACAGAAATCTACAGAGCTCCTGCATACTGTATATGTCAAGTGTAGAAAAGTCGGAATAGTGAACTTTTTAGGGTTTGGAATTGGACAAAACATATAAAACATTAGAAAAATGGTTTGGTGATTATACACATGGTTACACATTTTATACAGTTGTTGACCTGATGTTTGTTTCTCACGTATTGCCTAAAAATTTAAATAATAAAAAAGCACTAATACATTCTAAATTGTAATATTTCCTAGTCACAATTAGTGCACCTTATTTGTTTTTTGACATGATTTAATACATTTTGTTGATTACTTTTAGTTTGACAAATCAGGTCTTAATGGAAATATCAAAACAAGTACAAAGATTAAAACAGTGTTATTTTTAGAATAGTATATACTGTGGAGTGCAATTGGACACTCCTACTATACCATCTATCACGCTCAATGTGATCTCCAGGCTTCCCATTTTCTGGGTATGGACATTGATGATGGACAGCTGCAGAAGGCCAATGAGAACGTAGAGTTTGCAGTGCTGGGAAACAGGATACACCTGCTGAAAGCTTCATCTATGAGTAAGAAACAAGCACAAAATGACCACTGAAATAATGTTAGATGTTTGTCATTAAACCTTTTATATATTTTTTCATTAAGGTAATGAGTTTCATGGTACAGCTGTGTATATAAATTAACAGTCAAATAGTCAAAAGCCAAAAGTACAGTATTAATACATCAAAGGGGAAATATTTGCCTTTTAGAAAACTGTCACGTGAACATAAATATAGCTCAAATTAAAATACATTGTGAACACTTTTAAAACATTGTCAATGTGCCACACTGTTACAAATGTTGTGATTAATCTCCTGGATACATTTGATCATTAATCCCAGGTGATGATGCATTTTACTTAATCCATATCTAGCTTTTAGAATTAGCTTTTATTATGATGGGGCTCCAAAGCTGCATGTTTTGGATGGGAATAAGTGAGTGGGAGGTGAGAGTGAACCCTGCTGTCGTGTATTAAATTACCTCTTGGCTTCCCTGTCCTCTGTGTGTGTAGTGCTGCCTCTGCCCAGCGCCAGTGTAGATGCTGTAGTCTGTGACCTGCCATTTGGCAGGAAGTTTGGCACCAAAACAACAATGGCTGCCAACCTGCCACTCATCCTCACTGAGATGGAGAGGTTTGTGCCTCTGTGTGTCTGTTTCCATCGCTTCCTTTAGAATTGTTTAGTGAATCAGAAAATGTTACGTGTGTGTGTGTGTGTTTGTATTATTACATTTTGTCCTGTTGTTTTTTAAGTAAAACAAGCTCTGTAAAAGTCTTCAAATAAGCTTGGAAAAATATTGTCTGTCCACAAAAAAGAGCAATACCTATAGTTAATTTAATGAATGCTTGTGTGTTTAGAATCCTCTGTGTAGGTGGTACCCTGGTTCTCCTTCTGAGTCCTCAGTTATCTTGTCTCCTGAAAAAACTCCTGGCACAGGAAGACTCTGGACCAACATCTAACCAGGAAACAAAGCCTCAAACTGGGATACGAGACTGCCCATCTCCTTCTCCATCTTGCTCAAAGCAGCAGACATTCCAAATCCCCCAGGGGGTCAACTCCCCACCCACCCAGATAACAGACCCTCGGTCTGTGCTACAACACAGTCTGCATCCCCCTCTCTCCTCCCTGAAGCACCAGGCAACTCTTAGAGTCAGCTTAGGTGCAATAGATGGACTTATCCATAAATATGTCAAGACGGAAACTTGATTAATGTTGTTGGAAGTTACATTTCAAAGTAATTCTTCTTTTTGTTACTTATCATGAAAAATAAGTAGTTTTGTTGAAATGCCACACATTGTTAGGACTAAAACTACTGCAATTGCAAAACATATGAAGAAATATATATATATATATATATATATATATATATATATATATATATATATATATATATATATATATATATTATAACACTGTTGAATTTTGAGTTGTGTGAGCTGTGGATTTGAAATTCTGTTATTGCAGAGATAAATAATCTATTTTCCTATCCTACATTTAATTTACATTCAAATCATGGTAACTGCATTTGAAAGAACCTGACTTGTGGCAAAGGTCTTGATTTGTGCTTTTACAGTATTACTCCTATGGAGCTATTCTGTTCTTCATTTGTCAGCAAATTTCATTAAAAGACCAAAACCAACAATGTTCCAGTTTGTCTCTCTTAATTGTGCAAACTCCATACCCCTGCCTGTGGCACTCAGCCCCAAACCCATTGGTCCCATATGCAAATGTTGTATATAGTGTCACTAACCTACAAACAGCTTGGCACCGTAGTCTTTAGCAAATGTTAGGAGTAAATAGTGCGTCTTCTAATTAATACATGTTTGGTGCTTTTGAGAGTATTAACGACACCAGGACGATGAATGCCCATGTTCATGCTGAAGAAGCAACATGTCACCCGAGTGCATGTGGCACACAATGTGTTTGTGATAGTTTCTGGAGGTCAATCGCACAGAAGAAAAAGCTATACCAGTCTCTTGCTACACCGACAACACTTGTTAGGCTCAAGTCATTGTTGGTTTGGGGCTTTTATTGACCAAAAATATGGAATATCACTAGCCTTAGCCTATAGGGTGACTGGAATGACAACTAAACTTTCGTTCTGCCTGTAACACAGACCACATCAGCTGAACCACAATGTTGCCATCTGCGCTGTTTAGCCCTGCTTAGCCCAGTTTTATACTAGGACCAGACAATGCCACACAAGACTTAGTTTTTTCATTCATTTCCTCTGAAATTTCCTTCGTTTGTTGCTTGTACATATTAGAAAATGTGGCTTCACCTTCATTGTTTGAATTCAATAGTTAAAATTGATCAAGTAAAAAAATATCGGTTTGGGTGAAAATCAGTTGTACATTGTTTTCTGACCTTTTTAATTTTAACCTGCACAGCTAAATTAACAAAGTTAGCTGTAGTAAGAGCAGTAGTAGTTACTGTAGTTTTATCACCACACGTATCTCTTGAAACCAATTGTAATCTTAAATTTAACAGCTCCATCTCTCTGGTCAGACTCCACGGAGTGTACGCCATGATGTCCATTGCGCATGCTCAATGCGCATTGGAAGCCATGTTGGAGCTACAGTGGGTTCGGTCTGGGATTTTCTGACGCCGTATGTTTTTCTTAAAATATCTGTTTTCATACATTGTCGGAGTTCGTCAAAAGTGCGCGATCGGCGCCGTATTCGGCATTGGAAATGATGAACTCCAGTGTCGACCTGTCCCGGCGGAATCCGCAGGAGGATTTCGAGCTGATCCAGCGGATAGGAAGCGGCACATACGGAGATGTGTACAAGGTACAACTGCAGTAAGGGAAGCAGCCACGGAGGTCCATTATCGGACACAGTGGTTAGACATGCAACGTAGCTATAGTTTTCCTTTGTAGCCCTTCAGTGTTGTCGTAACAGTAGAAAACAAACCATGTAGCCATCATTAGCACGTTTCTGAAATACGTGTCTTATTTCGTGTTGATGTTTACTGATGCAGTATTTAGTCTGCTACTCGTGTAGCTACCTAATTCCATTGTCGGACACATAGCAGCGATTAGTGTTTTATGGCTGTTATTGTTTTGGCCTTTCTCCCCGAATATTTGCGTCATTATGTACATCAGGGTTAACGTTAAATAAATGCCAATTAGTAGCTACAATTCTCGGTTGCCGAGTAATCATAAATAACCTGATAGCTAGCTAGCTAGCGTTGACTGTAAACCGCCAGTCGGAGCTCGGGCGCATACTTTACGTTAAATCTGATTTTGTCGAGCAGAAATCTAACGCTGCATTCAGGTGCTCCTCGGATGGTCAATTTCCCCAAGTTAGGGAGTCGTTCTTCCGAATTTGGTGTGTTTATGAGCTTGAAGTCGTAATGTTGTGGGGAAAAAACATGGGTGCTACAAATATGTGTTGTATTTTATTGCTGAGAGCGTTTCAACAGTATTTGTTTCCACATTGAAGCTTTATATTAGTGATTTTGTCAATTCGTGTATTGTTAGTGTAAGTTTCTTATCATTAACTCAATATTTACCTTTGTCCGCCATGCAACTGCGTATTAGGACACCAACTCGGAAAGTCGTAGCACCAGTTTCGCCCACTTTTAGTTGTCGTTCCGACTTGAGTCGTCATTCACGTGGATTTTCCCAGTCTGTAACTAATTTCCGAAGAAATGAAATTGAAATCTTCAAGACAAGTCCATTAAAGTCCATTTAATGGACCCATGGTCCATTAAAGCAAAACATATTACGGGCTTGCTGTGTATGCATTCACACTTCTAATGTATTTAATACAAGATTGATCTAATTTTCCGATTATTCCGACATTACATGAATGCAGCAATTTTCACTTTGTACTCTAACGTTACACAAGTGTTGGCCGTTACAACGAATTAACGCATGCCATGGCGACATGTGTGTGTTTACTCGCCGTAGACTGTAGTCATTGTCTAAAAAATTGCGGTGAATAACTACCATTAATATTAAATAACGATTGATTTAGAAGTGTCCGATAAAAGACATTAGCCGTTAGCTGTCCGAGAACGGACGCAGTAGATAGCATCAATAAGCTAGCTAGCTAACGTCGTGGAAACATTGTGACAACAAGGAATGGTTTGTTACCTGTGCGGTAAAACAAACTGAAGCAGGTGCAACCTAGTAGGTTAACCATTAATCGTAATATTGCAGAGTGTTTGCTGAATTAGTTAAAACTGTCTCCGTTTTGCTGTGATAGAGACTGACAGCTGCCTGCCTGGAAATCCAGTTTGGCTAAAGCGCTCAGGGCTGAGCAAGCTACAACAACAACAACCATAATTTCATCACTCCGTATTGTTACTATTCGCGTTTTAACACCAGTAAGAACTAGTCGCCGTTATTAAGGATCTAGGACGTTGATTCCTATGTAGCTAGATTGTCTGATTGATGTGGCGTTAAAGCTGTTATCTTTGGTGATAACACTTTACCAAGGCCCTGTGCTGGTAGCAGACAGCCTGCATCCTAAAGAGAAAAAGAAAACTTGCCTTTATTTATCCCGCAAGGGGAAATTCACAATTTTCACTCTGCTTGGTACAGTTATTACAAAAGAGAAGGCAGTTCCTGAAGAACAACCTAACTCCACCACAGTCATTTGGGGTATCACCATGTTTATTATATGCTACATAGAACAATTGCAATTGTCATAATCATATAACCCAACTTAGTGGAATACAACGTAGAAACACAGCAAGGCTGTGACAGATCATGCAAAATTAATAATATCACAGGAAACGGTTAAGTTATGCTGTAGGACGTTAAAAATAAATGCAATTCATGCAAGATGGGGTTGCTATGATTCCACAGCTGGGCACAATATACATAAGTACAGTCCTTGTAGGATACTGTATTCCCACCATATCAGTTAAAAAAAAAAACATAACCTACGATATGTTCAAGAGAAGCACACTTCTGATTAGCCTGTTAAAACAAGTATTGCGATCTAATTGATGCCTCATCCTTGATGGGTTTGGACATCAGCTCTCTATAGTATATTAGTCAGGTTATGCAAGTTAAACATCCCAACTCTTAGCTTGTAGTTGTTTGTGCTGCAGTCACTTTATTGAGTTATTTAATTTTGCTGCTGTGTGAGGGAGAGGCTTTTGGCACACTGAAGATTCATTAAACACTGTAACAGGACTCAATGCTGTTTAGTTAACCTCTAGGCTGTTTGTGGTAAATACAGGAATACAAATGTACTTTAAAGACAAGACATGACCGATTTCCAGTCGTTTTGAATGTAAAGATGCCACTAATGCTAAAAGTATGTCCCAGAGCAAAACGCTGTTACCTGTCATTTCGTACCTTTTTTGTGTGTTTCCATATTGTATCCATCCCTGCTGCAGCTAATCTTGTTGCAGATACTGTAGGTCTGACAGGATCACTTAAAAGCAGGCCAGCATTTCAGAGCTAACTCACCTGCTAGCTGTCACTAATGTAAAAACATTTAAAAAAGGAGCAAAGCATTTAATCTATTATACATAATCACGACAGGATAAGTAAGCCATCTTCAATTGTGCAGACTGTTGATGCATCCATTCATGAAGCTGACAATACTGTAGAGAATACAATTGTTCTGTAGCTGATGCTACGTGATGTAGTACATAGTAACAACAGGGGTTTTGTTGATGGACACTTGGGGGCTCAAACCTAAAACGTCTGGATTAAAGGATGTCCATCTAAGCACCAGGGCACTTGGTAAACCTCATTGATGCCTATATTTGGTTCTACCGCTCTGTGAAATCTGTGGCTTGGATAGGAATGTTTGAGCAGGAAACAAAGTGTGAACTCTAGCTAGATTGTTTTCTCCTCTGTTTGTAGCCTCTTTGTCTGTATTAGTTAAAAAGTGAAGGAGGAGGATTGGCTGATAGTGTGACGGGCCTCTTGACCACACAAGTGAAGGATTGATCCTCCAAAGGGGATTTTATAGGGTACAGTGAAGTGGTATCTTCTTTTGTAAGGGAGGGACCAGTTTGTTTGTTTTCAGATACCAATCATTTGCTGATAGTTTCAATGAACGGGGCCATTTTCATGATTCAATTCATGCCGAAGATTAACCTGTGGACTGAATTCTTTCCACGGAGTAAAAGACCTCAAAAGCATTCGGATCATCAGCACCACCAAATCCCTCCATTGAAACTCAGACTAATGAAATTCTTTAGTTGCTCCTTAAGGCAGGGCGAGGCAGGGTTGACTTCTACAGACCCCCTGAGTCTGTCTACTAAAACAAAGAGAAGAAAGCATTTAGGGCTATGCAATTAGGGTTGGGTACCGAAACTCAGTTCCACTATGGAACCGGTTCCTACGCAACCGGTAGGAATCGGACCGGATTAGAACGCAAATTTTGGTTCCTCATTTCGGTTCCACTTCATGTGTTGACTGAAATATTTTCCCTCTGTCGCTCCAAAACGGACGTAAAAATGTCACACTTTCTCTGTTGTCTACCGTTAGCTAGCTACCGTAAATGTAGGCGACTTTTAAAATGCCATATTTTCCCTCTTGGCTCACCAAAACGGACGTAAAAGCATATTAACCATTCACTGCACGTGATTTCTAGTAAACATATTACACTTGCTCTGCTAGTCTGTCATTAGCTAGCTAGCTTTTAGTGCATTTAAAATGCATAAAGCGAAGTGGTCGAAAGTGTGGCTATATTTCACAGCCAAGGTGACTTAGGTTTACTTATTATATAGTTAAGTACTTTAAAACGTTAATATATTGTTAAATTTAAATAATTTTCAATTGAAAAAAACTCTGTAAAAGAGTCTTTCTTTGATGTAATTTTTTTCAGTTTTTCAAGAATCGGTGTAGGAATCGGAATCGTTTAAAATCCAAACAATACCCAACCCTATATATATATATATATATATATATATATATATATGTGTATATGTATATGTGTGTGTATATATATATATATATATATATATATATATATATGTATATATATGTATATGTGTGTGTATATATATATATATATATATATATATATATATATATATATATATATATATATATATATATATATATATATATATATATATATATATATATATATATATATATATATATATATATATATGTATGTATGTATGTATGTGTGTGTATGTTTCAAACTGTATTGATTATTATTGTACTTAGAATCCAAGAGTGATTTCTGAAATACTTTACAATACCAGTTTGGCCTTTCATCATAGTCCTGTGTACATAACACCAACTAGACATGTTCACGTGTGATTTAGGCTTACTACTCCTAAACAAATCATTAGCTTTGTGTCGATATTGGAAGAAAGCCACCCTACTCCACTCGTATTGGAGGTGACAGCACTGAGTGATTTCCAATTTTCAAAGCTGCGTTAGGCTGCCTCTCACGTCTGTGGCTTAAAACACCACTGGAAAGGAGCAGTTTGAGTAGGGCTGGGTATCGCAACATTTTTTAAAATACTAATACCGAGACTTCGATACCGGTTTCTAAACAGTATTTTTTTCGATACCAATTTTCTAAAACAAAAATAAATTACAACATTACGGCACAAATCTTTTTATCTATTTTTCTGTGCATGACGTAGAGTTGGTCCTGCGTGCTTCTACGACGTGTAACGTTAGACAGCCAGCCACCAGCGTTATTAGATCTTGGTAGAAGCATGCTGTGTGCTTATTGGCTCACTGCCTCTGATGAGATCTACTCCTTTGGTATTGAAATTGGGTATTGAATGACAAGGCATTTTTCGATACTTTAGAGGCAATTTGGTCAGTGCCTAAAAAGTATTGAATTTGATACCCAGCCCTAAGTTTGAGTCATTTAAACGTCCACACAGAGAATTTCTGTAATGGGATGCCAGTAAACTCCACGCAGCATGTTTATGTTTAATATGAAAACCTGATCCGTTGGTGCTGCTGTAATCGCTGCCCTCACTCTCCGTGCTTCAGAAGACATGGCACAGGCCAATTATTTACCAATGCACGGGATCTGGCGTAACTTTTTAAACGTTTAAATAGGATGACTGACTCATTTTCTCATGGTGACAGTGGCTTCAGATTGAGGAAGTAGAGGCAGACAACGGCCTTCAGTGGGGATAGAGATCAGTTAATGACAAATCAATTTCAGTCGCAGTGTGTACTCTAGAAACATGCCAGAAGTCTGGGTATTTTTGGACTCACATGTAAGAGCCAAGCAATGCTACCAGACAGCGTTTGTTTATGCCTGCTCACTTTTTAAAAACTGTTTTTAAGTTAGTTTACCCAACTATCCCAAAGCTGGCATGGTTATTTGGGGCATGTTATCAATATAAATTAAAACATAACATGATAAAACAGTACATTTGGGGAAGAATTTCCTATTCAAATCCCATTTAAAATGCATTGAAATCTTCAAGACAAGAAGGCCTTCATCTCTAGTCCATTAAAGCAAAAAAATATTACGAGGCTTTCTGTGTATGCATTCACACTTCTAATGTATTTAATACAAGATTGATCTACTCAACAGTTATAAATGTGGTGACTAACGATTTCCTCTGGCCAGACCCTGGTGTGTGTGTGGCACAGCTGGGCAGCCGTGGTCCAGGAATGCAGGAATCTTCACTTCCTGTGTGTGTGTGTGTGTGTGTGTGTGTGTGTGTGTGTGTGTGTGTGTGCGTGCATGTTTCACATTAGTCCTGCAGCACAACACACAAACAAAACCAGATGACATATGGCTTTAGAGTCACAATTAAAAGACAGCTGGCCCAGAACCATCCTGTTTTTGTCACTGTTCCTCCAGTTGTTTGCTCACTACAGACCTCTGCCTGCATTCACAGTAGCTCTGAAGCAAAGCAAGGTTCCTGAAATCCTCTTTGGCTCTTGATTCTGTTTTCTGTTTGCCAAGTACAATTGATGTATTGTGCAGGAATTTGTGTCTGTGCCACTGGGGCAGTGACATACCAATAACTAGCATAGTTTCACAGTAGTTAATGACACGCTGTAGTGGCAAGAGACAAAACCAGATGCACCAGTAAAAATAGCCCTCTGAAGTCATTTTACATTCATCCACTGTAGATTCATGCAGCGGGGGATAACAAGGAAATCAAGTAGTGATGTTCAGTGTAGACTTACTTTAAGGTCTTATTAATAGTGGTTACATTCAGTAAATACATTTTAAAAAGACCATGCTTCTTTTTAGGAAGTGCAGTCTAATACGTATTGTTGTACAGATGTGTTCACAGCCTAAAGTGAAATAGTTTACAGTCATTCCTCTACATATACTGTCAGAACTGACACGTGTATCTCCTGCTCAAAGCACTTCATTTATTTCAACTATGTAAATGAATGGCCAAGCCTATGCGGTTTAGGGCATAACCAGCTATTGAAAGTACAGTTGAACCATGTTAATCAAGTTTAATACAAGATCCTGTAGCTTGTATGTGCTCTTTTATCACATAACGTACCAGGCCTAGCCTAAGCGATTAACACAATGTACGCAAGCAACAATAAGCTGTTGGTTGGTAGAATGTCTGCAGTACAGTGAATGGTATGACTCTCTGCAGGGTGGGTCAACACAATAGAAATAATGGTGTGACAGGTGAAGAAGTCTGCAGGACGTCCCCTGCAAACACATATTTACAGCTGCGTTTGAACTGGAAAACATCCCCTCAGCAGGTTTGACTCTCTTTAAATAGAGGAGCTGCTACTGTCAGTCATTGGGTCGGACTCATTAAATCTAACAAATGCATTCCTCTTTCAACCAGGCTATATTTTATTTAATCAATCGAGGTAGAATCCAGTGAAATGTAATCCCATTAGCTCCTTCAATTTGTGCATGATTCACCATAAAGCAAAATGTGTGTGTGTGTTGGGGGGGGGGGGGGGGTGAAAACAAACCTGTGAAAACAAAGGTACGGCCACTAATTAATATGGATGAATTATTTTTGCATTACCGTGACAAACTAGAGTAAACAAAGCGGCTGCCTCATCTCTAAGTTACCAGAAAGGGATTAAGTCTTTGAGGCTTGTTTTGAGCACCTTGGTGGTCGTACCTCTGCCAGGGGTACAACTGTGCTGCTGAACAGGTTGAAAATCTTGGCACCATGTTAGCACAAAGTGTCAAATCCTATTTTGAGATTGTGTGCTCATGTGATGGAGTTGGGAGTGCTCAAACATGGCTTGGACTGAATAAATGTTTAATACCAGCTGAATGCCTCTGAGGAAACATTCACATGAACAATCAAGGTGGCAGGAATGTTTATGTCTAACTATTGTTGCTTGAGTTTTTCACTGACTCTTCTGAAACTACAACTAGACACACTGCACATGCATTAATACACACCCACTATTTGGGTGTGTCAGTGTAGTAAGAATGTGTGAAGTGTGTGGTATGTGACTTCACAGGCCGGCACCAAATGTGAACGCCATTGGTGTGGAGGGAGAATCAGTCACATTGGTCTCCTTAAACATGTAACTTTGGTAGAACTTCAAAGTTGTTTCAAGAATGTTATGTGACATAATTATTTGAAACAAGTAGGGTGATGAGCTCAAGTTGTTTCAAAACTACTACATAAAGAAATAAATTCATAAATAAACTGCATTGGACAGTAGCGCGGTGATTTTGTGCCTGTGTCATTGATTTCACTAGTTTGCAGTGCAGCTCCACTTTAGTGATTTCCTTTCAACCCATCTCAGTTGTATTGGAAGCTAATGCCAATTTATTGCTATTGGTAGAGCTCATCGAAGGATTTCAATATGAATGCTGGATTAAATGACTCTTCTGGGCAGATATGATATATGTGCAGGGATGTAGTGGAGGCTAAACGCACGTAAACGCCGTTTACGCACCTCCCAAAATTCGGAAATAGCGTTTACCCACCTCCAAAGTGCGTTTATCCACCTCTAAATTGTGTTTATCCACCTCTAAATAGCCTATAGTTCCTAAGACATTTTAAATTAAGCTTATGTCGTTTTAGTTTCATATTTTTCATTATTAGTTTCATAGATTGTTAAACCTAAGACGAAGTCTTTCATATTGCGCTGTTTACTGTCAGTGTTGACCAATCTCTTGCGGTGTTTGTTTGTAAAGCCCACAACGTCGCCTTCCAGGCAGCGATGCCTGGAAGGCACTAGGATTAGGCAACAGTGCCTTGAATTAAGTCAACGGTCGCAGCGCTGCCTTGAAGTCAACGTTGGGGGCTTAAAACACCATCGAGCATCTCTTGTGTAGCCAGCAGGAAGCAGCAGACTGCATTTTATATACTGTCTATGACTGCATCAAGACTCATCAGTTCTCTTAATACATCCATGGTCACTAGCCCAAACTAGCCTACATGTCTCATGTAATAAATTGTAAAAATAGATGTCCGGCAATTTTTTAAGCGGCGTCAAGACAGCAGCCCTCCTCCTGATGCCAGCAAACGGCCTCGGCTACAAGCCCAAAGTGAGTGAGCTCGAAAAACAGTACTAAACTTCATGTTTTTTAGGTTAATTTGGTTCACAGTAGATTCATGCCACTGACTCAACAAGTCACCTCTACCTTTTCCCATTAGCCCATGTTACAAGTAAAATTCAGGATACATTATCAGATAAATAACTGGATGTAATTATGCATTCTCTGACATTTAAACCACTGGAAGTTTGTGACAACAAGCTCTCTTTGCTAGTCACCTAGCTAGTTAATGTTATTGCCGTTCGCGGTTTTGCGGGTACGGTAAACGTTTCTATGGAAACGGCGAGTTGAACCAATCAGAGGCGTCGCTGTTAAGCTTAGGACTGTGGGTAGTGTAGTTTTTCTCCATAAGATTGCGGCTAAAAACATGTTTTTCTAGTAACAAGGTTGATTTCATACAGACCTCTAGCTTCTACAGGAGCAGAAACAAAATGAGACATTTGAGGATGTCATCCTGGGCTTTTGGGAAACACTGATCCACATTTTTCTGACATATTATAGACCAAACAACTAATCTATTAATCGAGAAAATATTCAACAGAATAATCGACTATGAAAATAATCCCAAATCCCTAATCATTATGTACAAGTGCATTGCATTGGAAGCCCTGGATATAAGCCTCCCTCTCAATCTCTTAAATATTTTTGTTCTCTCTGTTTTGTCATTTAGTAAACTTGATAGATTTCAGCCCTATTCCTTCTTGAGTCTCTTTAACAAGAGCTTAGATTAATGTATGAATTGAATAGTGATTGTGTGACCTATGATGAGGAAACAACCAGTGATACCCTTGGTAGTACCATCAAATGATAGCCTATAGCGATGTCATCAGGATACACATACACCGGTAGGCAGTGGCCCACCTTAAAAGGTGACCACGTCGTGGTCCACCAGAATTTATAGTTTACCCACCTCTTTTTTTACCACTACACCTCTGTATATGCGTGCGTGTGTGCATTAATGGGTGTTTTGCTTGAGTGGGTGGTTATTTTGAGGAAAGACAGGTGTGCTAATTAAAAACACTTCACTGCATTTCAACTCACCTGTTCCCCGCCTGGGGCCCTGTGTTGGTAATGTTTTAGCTGCTAAGACTAAGCTTTCTGGGAAAACAAGCTGCAGAGTTGTGCCTTCACCATGTTTGCCATACAAATGATAACTAAAGAATCATGCTTTAAACTCAATATATACTACTTAAAGGACGCTTTTTGTATGTAGGTGATAGCCACCAATTGTTGACACCTTGGTTCCTAGGAAGGAATGATAAGATGACGGCGTTAAAACAAGAAGAAGCTTTACTTTGAATCGGAGACCTGGGGGCTGTTTCACAAAAGTAGAATATATAAATCCAGGATAACCGAGAAAGCGAGACTTGACCTAGTCTAATCTGTGCAGCCTGGCTTGGTGCGTTTCACGAAGGCCAAGCCAGGCTGAGGAGGAGCGACTAGGTCGAGCCGGGCTGAAGTAATTCGGATAGATGCGCGTTCACGGATTTCCTTAACAGACCGCCAGGTCGATCACAGATTTATTGATGCTACAATGGAGAATACGCTTTGTTCATACTTTACTTTTCTATATAGGTCTATGATACAAATACAGAGTGAGCAGCAGCTTATTGTAGAAGTATGATAACGTGAAACACATTATTTGTAAAAAAGAAAAAAAAAGATAGAAACACAGGCTGTAAAGAAACAGCGAGGCAGACAATCGCGGACCGACTGAATGCGTAAGCAGCCTAAATATATACATTAACTGACCACTGCTCTGAACTGAAACGGTCATAATCATACTATTCATGAATTAGGCTACTAATAATTTACATAAATTAACTCTTTGTCTTAAAAGTAAGCAGAAGATGATGTCACTCAGGAAATTTACCATGAAGATCCATTTTCTGTAACGCTAGAATATGATGCGTAAATATCTCTTTCACTCTGTTTCTCCCTCTCTCTCATGAGATGGGCTAAAATATAAAATTCATAAGTCATATTAACTTCCACTGCTTGCTTTTAATGCAAAGTGTACAACAGTTCGTTTTTGCAAATGAAAAGTAACTCATCAGTTCGTAAATGTATATATTTAGACTATTATTCAGTCGGTCCGCTATTATCTGACACGCTATTTTTTAGGTTTACTTTTTTTATTTTTTATAGAGGCCGAGTTTCCTTCTTTACATATTATATGTTTTGCTCCCTCGTATATATGGAGATAGAAAAGAAAGACGCTGAAGAAATTGGACTCTAAAATCTAGAAACTATAAAGATAATTAAGTGATGAATATAATACACACTGTAAACATGAATCTAACAGAGCATATTATTATTATATTGCCCCCCAGCAAAATATGAGGTCAAAAACCATTGGGGTGTGTGCTCCCTGTTGTTACATAAATGTACAGTAGTCTACACTATATAGTTACTGGTTCAGTGAACTAAGACTATAATTAAGGAGGATTGTACAATTAGGATAGTTTTTTATAATTGTACAATTCTCCCAAGTTATAGTCTCAGTTTACTGGACAACACAAATTGTGTGCTAAGAATGCCAATTTATTGAATCATTTATTGTTAAAGAATACAAAAAATGAATCAACTAAAATAATTGAAGGTGCATTGGTGCACTATAGAAACACACATGTACAGCACTTTATATATTGCCCTTAGTATCTGACTTCATTTAAAACACATTTGGCAACTGTATCAGCCTTTTCTAATTATCTCAATAACTGCTGTAATATATTCATCAAACTTCTAACAACAATATAAACAGCAGTCTTCATACAGCAATATAACAGTAACAATGACTGTCACATGAACAATTATAAAAAAATAATGGTCACAACTTTAAATAATAACAGTACTTAAATGAACAGCAACATGCACCTGTTGTACTGTAATGCAGGCTGATGATAATAATAAGGTAAAACCACTGCTGAGTGAACAGAAAAGGCTCCAGGATTAATAAATCCTGGCTGTTAGCCTGGTCAGGAGCAGGCTAGCTGTACAGAATAAATCTCCATGGTAACTTAGGTGCCTCTGCTTTTGTGAAACCGAGTCAAGGCTAAATTGAGCCAGGATAACTGGGAAATCCCGGCTTAATCCCTTATCTTGGTTTTGTGAAATAGCCCTCTGGGCGGTGTGCTCATTTGGCTGACTGTGTATGGTGCAGGTTGCCTAAGTCGAAGCCTTGTGGCGAAATCTATTTCAAAATGTTTCACAAATGATGGAAACTAAGAAGAAGTGTTTTGGCTTTAGCTTGGTGTCAATGCATTTTGAAGGTGTTTATACGCTTTAAAAGCGTGTTAACCAACAGATAGGGTGATAATGTTTTATCTGAAGTACACAACAGTAGGGCTGAACGATTTTGGGAAATAATCTTTTGCGATTTTCTTTTTCTCCAATATTGCGATTTTTTTTTAAGCTCTTTGTCTTCTGTATTATTCAACAAAGACAAGCAATGCATCATTGTATAGTATGAACAACACAAGATTAGATAGATTAAACAAACTGGAGGCCAGGCCTGTACGTGATGATGAAATTAGGTGATGCATGAATTTATGTGAATGACATCTTTTATCTACTTCAATCACAGTAGTAGATTGAGCACTGACCAAGCTTGGTGTAAACATTCATATGGAAGTCAGAAACAAATCACACAAGTGCAGATTGCAGAAATATGTGGCTCAACCACACTTAGTAGTATATGCTAGCAACATAAAATCTCGTATTTTATCTGCTCTTATATTTTTAACTGTTTTTAACTGCTCTTTAATGTTTAATTTCTTATACTGCACTGTAACTTTTATTCTCTTATTTTAATCGTTTTCATGTAAAGCACTTTGAATTGCCCTGTTGCTGAAATGTGCTATACAAATACAGCTGCCTTGCCTATTTAGATTATTATTTACTGTAATAAACATATCTAAACATGTGAATTGCAGTTTTTAAACACTGTCTTTGAACTTTACTAGACAGTTAAATAAGTACAAATATAGTGTGTGTATGTATGTATGTATGTATGTATGTATGTATGTATGTATGTGTATATGTGTGTGTGTGTATATATATATATATATATATATATATATATATATATATATATATATATATATATATTATATTATATTATATTATATTTCCTTGGCACACACGTTGCAAATTGCTAATGTATTGTCTTTTCCAATGAGTCGGCGGACCACCGGCGGTGCTCCAGAGGCAGTAGAAGCGTCAGAATGGCGTAATCGCAAACACGTTTGCCGGAGCACCACCGGTGGCAGATGCTTTTTAAAAGCGGTAGCCGTCTTCCTACCGCCTTTGTTCCGTGGCCGGCCCGCAGGCCAACCGCTGTTCTGCCGCCATTCAGACACCTTGTAGAACTGCCAGACCGCTGAATGTAGGAAGGCCGCCATTTTAGCTCCATGTAGAAAATGTTCTCACGAGTAGTGCACTCTTAATACATCCATGGTAGTGCGTCATCTGATCGGCCTATCTGATCGGCCTTTATGGAGACCACCGATCAAACTATTTAAAGCCATTATCGGCCGATACCGATCGGTGACCGATCAATCAGAGCACCCTTATAAATAAATGATTATTATTATTACTGTCTGGTTCTCAGTAGCTCGCAGTGTTTTTTGCTAGGAAAAACCAGCATATCCACTTTTGCTGGTTTAGGTGACGAGCGAGTGCAAGTCACCATATTCCCTCCGGTGCTAAACAGACGCTCTGTGTATCCGTGAACCCAGGCTTGGCATCATGTCTTTGGCAATAAACTCCGTTACTGCCTGAGTAATTTCCTCGTTCCTTTTTAAAGTACGTTCATATGGAGTAGGGCTGCACGATATGAGGAAAATGTCAAATTGCGATTATTTTGACTGATGTTGCGATTGCGATATGATTCACAATATTGGAGGGAACGATCAGTTATTTGGATCATCATTCTCATTTTCAATGAAACACAAATAAAAATGTACCTTAGTCATGTAGTGATTTTATTTTATTTTTTTTTTTGCAAGAATCCGTACCAAACAAAGATGTTTTCCTTTAGTCTGTAGGCTAGGATTTGTAGGCCCAGGACGTCTCTGCAGCCCCACAATACTTCATTCAGAAAGGTACACAGATATTTTTCCTTTAACAAATATTGCGCCCCCCCCCCCCCCTGCAATTTGGATATTGCACTAGTCCATATTGCGATTTCGATAAAATTGCGATTAATTGTGCAGCCCTAATATGGAGTTAACGTTACGCTTTCAAACATTTCTGTGACTGATGCCTGTCGGGTGGTAATTTGCTTACTTGACAGTCAGCATTTTAGCGATGCAACTGTCGTAGATGGCTTTGTGTTGTTTTTCTTTTTCAAGTGCTGATACAGGTTCATAGTGTTACCCTGTGAGGTAGCAACGTTAGCAAGAGAGGTTTTGCATAATACCCGAAGCTGCGCATCATCTTCTTTTTTATAAACCAAAATAATCCCACACAAGTGACATACTATTCCTATTTGGGACTAACGTTTCTGTTTCATTGTACATCATGGTACGGCGTAGCGTTAGCGTGCCAAGCTGATGCTTTCTCTGCAGAGTGCAGACTGCTGTGTTCTCACGAGTCACGTGACCAAATTGCAGCCTTTGCGATTAGGAAATTGTGTTTTAACATATCGCGATATTATTGCAAATGCAATTAATCATTCAGCAATACTCGATAGTAGTAATGTGAACGTTGGAAATGCATGTCACTGTGTAATGTCACTAAGCAATAAAACAAGCAAAATGCAATTGCTGCATGGCCTGATACATTGATTATCTTAAAGCTCAGAGAAGCATGGTTGTGATTGGATGGTCAACTGTTTGAAACCGCAAATCTTTCAAAAAATCTTGTCAGAGGGAGTGAATGAACAACTACTGCAGAAGTTATTGCCCCAGGCCTTAGCGCCCTGACTCGCTGTAATGGAGCTGCTTGGTGGCTTTCAGGCTCTGGCTGCTCCTGCATATGTGTGCAAGTGTCAGAAATTGTTAGAAGAAAAACAGTAAGTGTGCGATTGTTATCTGAATGGAAAGTTCAGCAGGCAAGTTTTCCAAAACAGATATTAAAGTGTACTCAGTTCTGCCTTTCTGCTGCTTTCATTATTCTGCTAAAATACAACAAACTGCTTGTTGAATTATAAACAAACGAAAGGAAATCATTTCCAACATTCTTTTATTGAGCAAATTGAACATTGAATTGAATATAAAAGGCACCACTAAAAACGAATGACAGTTACATTTCCTACTGATATTTTCTGACAGTTAACACTAAATTTTTTCAAGTGTCTTTCGGGATATGTCTATTGCGCCAGTTGATATTGTGATGACAAAACAAAAACTATATATGTGCAGCCCTACCACAAGTGTGCTTTTTAAAATTATATATGTTTTCCCTTGTTTTTTGTTACCCTTATTATCATAGGGTATTCTTATACATTTCTATACAAACTATGTAATATGTATAAAACAAAGTACATAGATTGGTGTAAAGTTGCATGTTGCTGTATCACAACAAAGACTTACTTATATCTATACAGAGTTAACCGTCTGTATAATATAGAATTTGTATTGACGATACATGCACAATCCAATAAAACAAAAAAGTCTGAAGAATTACATAACATTGAATCACAAAGGAACACAATTAAAATCAGTCCATCCAGCTGATATAGTATACTATAGAGTACTGTCACACAGGATTAAATATAAATACTACTGAAGCGTGTTTGTCAGAGCTGTAGGGAATTAACAATAGTTTTGTTAAGACAAAATGAAAAGGACTATAAATCAATCAATCTAACTTTAGCACATTTCATACAAGTTAATGTAACACAATGTGCTTTGTACAAAAGCGACATGAAATAGAACTTTGTTCACGTAAACAGAGTAAAATATATACAAAACATGTAGAAAACACAAACACACGCACGCACTCACGCATTGACTGGAAGCCAGTGTAAAAGTCTTAAGGACAGGTGTAACGTGTTAAAACGTCTTTGTTGCAGTCAGAACGCGTGCAGTCGCATTTTTAATTAATTGTAGTCGCAGCACAGCTGATTTTGGGATGCCGGTGAACAGACCGTTACAGTAATCTAATCTACTTGTTGCGTGAATCAATTTTTCAGTGTTCCTTTGACAGAAAGCCCCTTTAATTTAGAAATATTTTTAAGATGGTAGAAAGCTGATTTTGTGACTTGATTGATAAAGGAAACAACCTTAGGTGCACCCTTGTATGTTCTTACAGAAGTTGCGGGATTACATCTCAAGCTGAGTGGGCTGATTAGCATGGCGAGCTGCTATTGCTTAGGCTGTTCTTGTTTGTTTTTCATGGTCAGAGAGGAGAGAGTGAAATGCCACACTGATCCCCAACTGAGCTGGCCATATGCTGAGGATATGACACACACACACACACACACACACACACACACACACACACACACACACACACACACACACACACACACACACACACACACACACACACACACACACACACACACACACACACACACACACACACACACACACACACACACACACACACACACACACACACACACACACACACACACACACACACACACACACACACACACACACACACACACACACACACACACACACACACACACACACACACACACACACACACACACACACACACACACACACACACACACACACACACACACACACACACACACACACACACACACACACACACACACACACACACACACACACACACACACACACACACACACACACACACACACACACACACACACACACACACACACACACACACACACACACACACACACACACACACACACACACACACACACACACACACACACACACACACACACACACACACACACACACACACACACACACACACACACACACACACACACACACACACACACACACACACACACACACACACACACACACACACACACACACACACACACACACACACACACACACACACACACACACACACACACACACACACACACACACACACACACACACACACACACACACACACACACACACACACACACACACACACACACACACACACACACACACACACACACACACACACACACACACAGGCATATGTGGTTTAAGAGACCAATTTTGCAGATTCTTGCGTGGCGGTGGTTTATGAGACCACACCTAACGCAACATCTGGTGAACTTCAAAAACATATCAAAAATTTTAATTTTGTCTGCAGAACACAAATCTGACTTCAAAATCATCATTTCTCTTTTAGAAAAATATGTGACATATCACAGGTTTACGGGGTCACACAAATGGTGGTTTGTGAAACCAACAGTGTTTATGAGACCTGTTTACATATAACACACAAACACTAACCAGGTCATGGTATAAGAGGACCGACCAACATTACAAGACCAGTTTACACATAACACAAACACACAGACCAGGTAGTGGTATAAGAGGCCCGACCAACATTACAAGACCAGTTTACACATAACACACACACACAGACCAGGTAGTGGTATAAGAGGCCCGACCAACATTACAAGACCAGTTTACACATAACACACACACACAAACCAGGTAGTGGTATAAGAGGCCCGACCAACATTACAAGACCAGTTTACACATAACACACACACACAGACCAGGTAGTGGTATAAGAGGCCCGACCAACATTACAAGACCAGTTTACACATAACACACACACACAAACCAGGTAGTGGTATAAGAGGCCCGACCAACATTACAAGACCAGTTTACACATAACACACACACACAAACCAGGTAGTGGTATAAGAGGCCCGACCAACATTACAGGGCCAGTTTACATATAACACACACACACACACAAACCAGGTCTGACAGGACTGACCAACATTACAAGGTCTACAAGAATACAATACTATATTTAATCTCTTAAAGACCCACTCCAATCCTTTTTAGCCATTTCACTCTCAGTGGTTTTTAAATTGTTATGAAGTTTTTAGCCAAAATAACAAAACCTGTGACATTTTCCAAGACTCTCCCTCTGCAGAGCACCAGTTGCTCATTAGCAATGCAACTCTGAGTCGTGGGTGGAGGCGGTGCTGCTGCTCTGCACCCTTCCCCTTACACGCCACATCTCAACCGAGGAAAAAAAAAGTTAATAGCAAGGTTAGCATATTTTACAAGTCAAAGCAATGCATCCGATGCTCTCTGCTGCTGTCCCCCTCGCAGGGGAGCCTTCTGCCTGCCTACTGCCAGCCTGCTCTGGCTGCTGAGCAGCGAGCAACCAAAACTACAAGCTTTGGTTGCTGCTATAGAGTCAGTTCGAAGATTACATGCAAAACTGCAAGTTTATAGTCCTATCACAAAAAAACTTACTCTTCAAGTTAAGAGAATATACAAATACATCTTAGTTAGATTAATAATCGGATCACAATTTAATTAATGAATGACAACCATTACTTCTTCAACGTGAGCAGCCAAGGTCAGGTATGTGTTTGACTATTTTCCCTGAATGGGGTAAAGGTTACTGGAGTCAGAGGTTTGATATTATGTTGGATGGAGGAAAGCAATGTTTTGTCTATAGACCAGTAGACTAAATTCTGTATATTGTAGATGTGTTGGATCTGCCCATATTTGGGCATGGCTCAAACCTATGGCATTAATTATCTGTGTGGTTTCCCCAGTGAACAGACACTTCAGAATTGAAAGGAGCATCAGAACATAACGTGTACTGATCATTCATTCACTTCTCCTTGATCAAGTAAATAAACCTTTTCAATGCAAGACATCCTGGGGTCCGTTTCAGGTAGGAGGTTCAACAAACTCTGAGTCTGAGCCTGACCGCTGAGTTGATTTATCCTGAGATGGAAACTCAAGAGTTTTCGGTTTCACAACAGCTGATTCGAGTTGGTTCAATCAACTCGGAGTAGGTTGACTCAGAGTTACGCGCGTGCACCAAAGACAGCATGAATGGAGCCATGATACTACGATTCACCATGGCAACAACCACAAACAAACGGGTCGGCGGACATACTCATGCGCACATATGCGAGTTTGAACATGTATTTAGTTAAAAAAGCAACACAGCGGCTGCTGCAAAAGAGAGAGAAATTGCGCTGGAGAAAATTGCTGCTAGAGTAAATGCTTATATTCCAATATAATGTATATCATATTTAATCATAAGTATAGCTAATATTACTGAAAATCTATTTCATTTAGGTGCAATACTGCGGGCGAAAAAGTCCTAGGCCTACTAATCCCATTCTGATGCTGCAGCACCATCATTAACAGAATTATAATCCATAATCTTTCATTTCAAAGGGTTTACATCATTCACCTGCAATACTGTGGAACTCCTTTTTAATGGCTCTGACTGGTCTGTGTCCAGGGAACACTACAAATGTTTAAACTCTTTACTTTCACTGACCCGTAGACACTCACGCTCAAAGTGGATGCTGCTTAAACTTTGTTATAGATTTGACGCATTAAATCATCAAAATATATGGTCATGCAGCACATCGGTTGAAAGCTTAGACTGTCAGGATTGATTCATACATCCATGGGGAGGAGACTGAGAGAAACTCGAGGTTTCTTGAAGAAAACCTGCTCCCGACCAGGTTAGGTTCACAGGCTCAGTTACCATAGTAACTGACTATGAGGTTAAGTTACTATAGTAACTGACTCTGAGGTTAAGTTACCTCTCTTTCTGAAACAGAAAACCCAGTTTCCCTCATCTCAGGCTTAACAAACTCAGAGTTTCCACTAATCCTCCTACCTGAAACGGACCTCTGGAATCCTGTCTACTCTCTCCACTGACATATGGGGCTGCATGATTAAAATCTCTAACAGCACGTAAAATAACAGTAATCGTGCTTCTTGAATGGATTGTTTTGTTTCTTATTGTTTATAGAAGCTGATAATGCAGTAATTGTATTTTTACTTAACTTCTGTTCTGAATTAACAAAATAAATTCAGAAAAGAAAAGTACATGGAACTGAGTTGTGTGCATCTGTTGTATCTAGGCCTTTCAAGTTTGGCAAGGAAACTTGGTAAGAAACTTCACAAACAAGCTGTTGTATTACACCGTAGATATATTCTAAAAAGACAACACAAAAAATGGAGTGCAAATGCAGCAGTTGTTGGTATTGGAGCCTTACTCACCCATACAAAAGTAGTAGATGTTAGAGGTGCTCCTATCAGGATTTTTTGGCTGATAACAGATACCGATCACAGGGTCTATTTCAATTCAATTAAATTCAATTTTATTTATAGTATCAAATCATAACAGGAGTTATCTCAAGACACTTTACAGATAGAGTAGGTCTAGACCACAAAAAACTCCCTTTTAGGAAGTAACCTGGGACAGACCCAGGCTCTTGGTAGGTGGTGTCTGACGTGCCGGTTGGGGTGTATCAAAGAGCAGTACAAAATATCTGCTTCATTTACAAGGATTTTCATTTCAAAATAGCGCAGCATTTCATAACTCACATAAAAGAGAATTCTGATATAGCATATGGCCTTAGTCTCCCAGCAGGCTCAGCAACTAGGAAGAATCTTCGCAACAGGGGAAACTTCGAGTATAACAGAGATTTGCTGAAAAAAGAAAGTGGTCAGCTTAAAGTGCAGCGCAAAGTCAAGAAGGTTGAATGTAATAAATATGAATATTGTATCCATTGTAAGGGTATGTTTTTGCGACCAGAACTATGGAGACATATGAAAAGGTGCTCCTCCAAACCAGAGGAAGAGTATTGTCAAGGAAGAAAAAGGGTGCTTGGCCTAGCATCTGCAATCCAGTCAGCATGTTCAAGCACAGTTAATAATGGGGTGCTTAAAATGTTAAGCCGTATGCATGACGATGCCATTGCAAGTGTTATTCGTAATGACTTCTGCCTTCTTCGGTATGCTGACACCCTTTTCAGAAAACATGGACATGACTAGGGCTGAACGATTAATTGCATTTGCGATAATATCGCGATTTGACTGAACGCGATTTTCTAATCGCAACGTGCGCGATTTGAGGTGGTCACGTGACGCGAGCGAAAGAGCGGAGAACTCGGCTGCATCAACTTTTCATGCTGTCCAGCGCAATGGCCTCTTGCTCGACGGAACAGTCAGAAACTGACACAGCTGATACTTTAATCTCGAAGAGGAACAGCACGTCGGTGGTGTGGAACTATTTTGGTTTTAAAAAAGAAGATGCTGAGCAGCGTCAGGTGTTGTGCAGAGCATGCCGTGCTCCGATTGCTACTTCACGGGGTAACACTACAAACCTGTTTCAGCACTTAAAAAAATACCACAAAGCAATGCATGACAGTTGTATGACCAAAATGCCGAGCACCAGTGCGCGAGACAAGCCAAATACCTCAAGACAGGGATCACTGACAGAAATGTTCGAAAGTGTCACTCCGTATGAACGTAATTCAAAACGGCACGGGGAAATCACTCGGACAATAACCGAGTTCATTGCCAAAGATATGATGCCTCTCAGCACGGTGACCAAGCCTGGGTTCATGGCATTAATACATACGCTTGATAAACGTTACAGTATACCCTCCCGCACATACTTCAGTCAGACTGCCATACCGGAGCTGTACAAAAAGTGCAAAGAGAAAGTCGCCGCGGAACTTAAAACGGTGGAGTTTTTTGCTAGCACTACTGATATGTGGTCAAGCCGCACAGCTGAGCCGTACCAGAGTCTTACAGTCCATTTTATTGATGAAGCTTTCAACCTCCGAGCTCGCTGCCTACAAACTACCTACTTCCCAGACGATCACACAGGGGAAAATATTGCAGCCGGCCTGAGAGAAGGTCTTGTCAGCTGGGATCTCCACGAGGAGAATCACGTCTGCATCACGACGGACAACGCGTCGAATATGGTGCTTGCTGCGCGGCTTAATGAATGGACGAGGCTCCAATGTTTCGGCCACAGATTACATCTTGCCATTGGTAAGTTATCGTGTGTGTGTGTGTGTGTGTGTGTGTGTGTGTGTGTGTGTGTGTGTGTGTGTGTGTGTGTGTGTGTGTGTGTGTACGTGTGCGAGTGCGCGAGAGAGAGATGCGTCGATTAGTAAAGCTGAATATACAAATATATATAAATTATATTATATAAATCGGATGGGATTAAATAAATTCATACTTCCACTCCTTTTCTAATATGTAAATTCATTTTACTTGCTTATATCATATGTCTGTCTGTGGTGGAATGCCCACCTGCATTTTTTTTCTTTTCTTGTTTTTGTTTTTTACATGTTTTTTTAGTGCTTATATGAGAGAGAGAGAGAGAATTGGCATGCAAATAAAGACCCTTTGAATTGAGAGAGAGAGAGAGAGGACAGTGGTGTGGATGTGTGTATTTCAGAATTACAGCTAATGTGAGTGTGTAATAGTGAGAGCCTTGTATCACAAAACTCAAATTGTGTGTAATACACTACTTTTTTATTTCTTTTAGAAAATGCACTCAAAGATGACAGAGTGTCAAGGGCAACAGCACTGTGCAGGAAGCTGGTGGGGCACTTTTCCCACAGTTGGAAGAAGAAAGCAGCCCTGACGGAGGCACAGAGAGAGCTCAAACTCCCTGAGCACAACCTCATAACGGAGTGCCCAACAAGATGGGGTTCTAAAGAAATGATGATTGCCAGAGTGCTTGAACAGGCCAAAGCCATTTCTCAGGTATTGTCTGGAGATCGATATGCACGCTCCCTTATCCCAACCTGGCAGGATATTGACGTGTTGGAGTCGATTCACAAGGCACTGCATCCTCTACTGGAGTTTACTGATGCTCTTTCTGGAGAGGAGTATGTAAGCATCTCCTACCTCAAGCCAGTTCTCCACCTTTTTGCCACATCAGTCCTGGCTGAAGATGCTGAGGACACTGACCTGACTAAATCAATAAAAACCAAAGTCCTAGCATACCTAAATAACAAATATGGAGACCCAAACATCCAGGAGCTTTTGGATGTTGCCTGTTTCCTGGACCCTAGGTTCAAAATACAGTACATCAGTACAGACAACATCCCTGCTATCAAGACTCGTCTGAAGACAGAGATAGCAGACTTGGCACAACGTACATATCATTGGGTAAATAATTATGTATTTCACAAAAACAAAAATTTTCTGTAAAATCTAACTGGAAAACTAATGGCTGTTGTTTTCATCTAATAGGAGAAGAGGTCTCGTACTGAAACTGTTCAGATGCCTCCAAGTGCACAGTCCTTGGGGGGAAAGGCGAAGAGGTCTCTTGGCAGTTTTTTCAAGACCAGTTCAGCCTCTCCTTCTTTGCCTGTAAATCTTGAAGATGTCGCAGAGGCAGAGATAAACAATTACCTGATGACTCCTACCATTGATGGAGAAGATGATCCATTGGCTTGGTGGAGGGTGCACAAGATCAGCTACCCACAGTTGTGCACCATGGCACGCAAGTATCTTTGTGTACCTGCTACAAGCGCTCCCTCAGAGCGTCTTTTTAGCACAGGAGGAAATATTGTGACTTGCACTCGCTCATCCTTGAAGCCAGAAAAAGTCAATATTCTGGTTTTCTTAGCAAAAAACCTGTGAGCCACTGAGAACAGAACTGTTGGATAATTATGGCTGGCAGTGTTATACTCGTAGTGAACTTTAGTCTGTGTGGTGTGTTATTGTTGTGTACTTGAGATAAGTGAGGCTCATCTATTTTATATTATAATATTCAAATAGTTTATAAAAAATAGTTTGTCTAAATTAAAAGTGCATTTCTCATTTTTTATTTATAACTTTATTTACTTTGATTTTACAAAATATTTTCAAAGCAAATTCCTTGTTTCAGTTGTGTGAAATGTTACTGACTTGGGAGCAGTAAGATACATAAAAAATATTTTTTTCTTAAGACTGTACCTTTTGCACACAGTGTTTACAAAGTGCATGCCTTTGTTTATATTATTTAAATGCACAGTGGCAAAGCCACAGATGTTTCTGTAATGAGCAGTTCAATAAAAATGTAATTTATTTCAAGTCATACATGTTTGAATTTAATTCTAACAAATAGACCCAGCCTATGGGAAAGAACATTTCACACTAAATGTATAGAATATTGTGTTGGTCATATTTAAATCATTCATTATGTTTTGTTGGGAAAAAAAAAAAATCGCATATTAAATCGCAATTGCAATATTGGGGGAAAAAATCGCAATTAGATTATTTTCCCAAATCGTTCAGCCTTAGACATGACCCTTCAAAACATGACTATATCAGCATCTTGACAAAACTGCTGAATCAGCAAGTGCTGCATTGAAGGAGGAGACAACAGTGCAGAACTATTCCAGCCTTGTAAAAGCTGCATTGACCAAGATTGTCCTCTTCAATAGAAGACGTGTTGGGGAGGTCTCAAAGATAAAACTGAGGAATTTTCTGGAAAGAAACAAAGAAACAAACACCCTTGATGAATTAGGGCTGTCAAGAGTACGAAAAGAAACTCTGCAACTATTTTGAGCGTGTTGAACTGAAAGGAAAAAGGGAGAGAAAGGTAGCAGTGCTGCTGACACCTGAGATGGTAAATGCACTCAACATTATGATTGAGAAGAGGAAGGAATGTGGTGTCCCAGACCAAAATGAATACTTCTTTGCTGTACCAAATTGTCTGACTAACTACAGAGGACATCAGTGTCTCAGACAGCTCGCAGATGAGCGTGGTGCCAAGAGGCCAGAGTATCTACGATCAACTCAACTGAACAATGTGCAACATTGAAAATATTGAAGATATAAAACATTGCACCCAATTGCAGCCAGAGGCTAACTCCCTGCCAGATGTTACCGGCAACTTCCTAAAAAACATTACACTTAATAATATATATTCATCCATCTTCGTCCGCTTATCCGGTGTTGGGTCGCGGGGGGAGCAGCTCCAGCAGGGGACCCCAAACTTCCCTTTCCCGAGCCACATTAACCAGCTCTGACTGGGGGATCCCGAGGCGTTCCCAGGCCAAGTTGAAGATGTAATCCCTCCACCTAGTCCTGGGTCTTCCTCGAGGCCTCCTCCCAGCTGGACGTGCCTGGAACACCTCCCTAGGGAGGCGCCCAGGGGGCATCCTTACCAGATGCCCGAACCACCTCAACTGGCTCCTTTCGACGTGAAGGAGCACCGGCTCTACTCCGAGCTCCTCACGGATGACTGAGCTTCTCACCCTATCTCTAAGGGAGACGCCAGCCACCCTCCTGAGGAAACACATTTCGGCCGCTTGTACCCTGGGTCTCGTTCTTCCGGTCATGACCCAGCCTTCATGACCATAGGTGAGGGTAGGAACGAAAACTGACCGGTAGATCGAGAGCTTTGCCTTCTGGCTCAGCTCTATTTTTGTCACAACAGTGCGATAAACTGAATGTAATACCGCCCCCGCTGCGCCGATTCTCCGACCAATCTCCCGCTCCATTGTCCCCTCACTCGCGAACAAGACCCCAAGGTATTTAAACTCCTTCACTTGGGGTAAGGACTCATTCCCTACCTGGAGAAGGCACTCCATCGGTTTCCTGCTGAGAACCATGGCCTCAGATTTAGAGGTGCTGATCCTCATCCCAGCCGCTTCACACTCGGCTGCAAACCGATCCAGTGAGTGCTGAAGGTCACAGGCCGATGATGCCATCAGGACCACATCATCTGCAAGAGCAGCGATGAGATCCCCAGCCCACCGAACTGCAACCCCTCCCTACCACGACTACGCCTCGATATCCTGTCCATAAATACTACGAACAGGATTGGTGACAAAGCGCAGACCTGGCGGAGGCCAACCCTCACCTGTTACCAATCCTGTTCGTAGTATTTATGGACAGGATATCGAGGCGTAGTCGTGGTAGGGAGGGGTTGCAGTTCGGTGGGCTGGGCATCTCATCGCTGCTCTTTGCAGATGATGTGGTCCTGATATATAACTATAATAAACAATAACTTATTTCACCAGTAAATTGCTGTTGAATGACAAAAACAACAACCAGGCACCGAAATAAGGCACCGACATTTTCTTCCTTATTCGGTCTCGTTACTACCGTTTACGTCGGAACCGGGGCCCTATTGGCACCGAGTTTCGGTACCCAACCCTAGTGAAGGGGTTCTTTTTTCAGGCTATAGGCCTAGCTACTCTCTTGCAATTGAACGTAAATTAGTTTACTACTTAAAAACATCAAAGCTAAACATCATATCTAGTCAAACCGCATCACAACATCGCTACAAATACAGTATGTGATTAAAATCAGCGGCTGCTTAGGCTACGTTACCTTGTGTCAGCGACGCTCGGTGAAACAGCGAGGAGCGGATGTTTACGGTTCAGATGCTGAATCATTGAGGTCATGCTTAATGTTGCACCTTGTTCTCTTCCTTTTTAGTATGTAATGATCCCAAACTTTAGACATTCTCTGCCATTTCTGCCATCGCGCCAACTAAATTCAAAATGTATCGCGCGCTAGTGGTGTGCTTCCTGAACAACAGTCCATGTGGAACAATCAGATCCCTGCGCGTATAGTGCGCGTCATAGGAATTTAACGAGGCTTCGAGGCAGAGTTTTTGCCTGGAGGAATTTTTTATGAGTCGTTTAAGCCCTATGAAGGAGTTTAAGTACCTTGGGGTCTTGTTCGCGAGTGAGGGGACAATGGAGCGGGAGATTGGTCGGAGAATCGGCGCAGCGGGGGCGGTATTACATTCAGTTTATCGCACCGTTGTGACGGAAAGAGAGCTGAGCCAGAAGGCAAAGCTCTCGATCTACCGGTCAGTTTTCGTTCCTACCCTCACCTATGGTCATGAAGGCTGGGTCATGACCGAAAGAACGAGATCCAGGGTACAAGCGGCCAAAATGGGTTTCCTCAGGAGGGGGGCTGGCGTCTCCCTTAGAGATAGGGTGAGAAGCTCAGTCATCCGCGAGGAGCTCGGAGTAGAGCCGCTGCTCCTTCACGTCGAAAGGAGCCAGTTGAGGTGGTTCGGGCATCTGGTAAGGATGCCCCCTGGGCGCCTCCCTAGGGAGGTGTTCCAGGCACGTCCAGCTGGGAGGAGGCCTCGGGGAAGACCCAGGACTAGGTGGAGGGACGTCCAGCTGGGAGGAGGCCTCGGGGAAGACCCAGGACTAGGTGGAGGGATTACATCTCCAACCTGGCCTGGGAACGCCTTGGGGCTGGTTAATGTGGCTCGGGAAAGGGAAGTTTGGGGTCCCCTGCTGGAGCTGCTCCCCCCGCGACCCGACCACGGATAAGTGAACGAAGATGGATGGATGAATGGATATACATTATTAAGTGTAATGTTTTTTAGGAAGTTAGGAAGACCAAGTTTAAGTGCAAGGCTTAGAGTTGGAGAACGGTTCCCCTGTTGCGAAGATTCTCTAGGAGTTTCTTCCTAGTTGCTGAGCGTGCTGGGAGACTAAGTGCATATGCTATATCCGGATTCTCTTATATGTGAGTTTTGAAATTGCAAGATTGTCCAGTGTCAAAGGTGTCATCTGTGACATTACAGTTCATAGAGGTATCCATTAGTGATTCTTCAGCAACCTGGAATGTTGAGTTCACCAAGCTGTTTATTGGTTCCTCATCTTCTGTGTCACTTTCTGAGCATGGAACATATTCTGGTTCACGTACATCGTCTGATGCCTCCTCTTCACTGAAGTCACTTTCATTCTGATTAAAATACAAGGAAAAGAAAACATAAGGCATATATAACACCTGCAATAAGCACTGCATGACAATCAACTGGACCTCATAGGCTTCTCATTGTGCTTTTATAAACCACTACTGAGCGCACACATACAAACACACACACAAACTAGGACTGTTCAATGTGGCCTAGAAATGTAAAAAAAAATATATATATATATTTATATATATTATTTTTATTATCATTTTAACATTGACTGCCCCAGTGTAGACTATAGCAGCGATTGTAACTGCTGAGCAGCTAACGGTGGAGCTAACAGCTAACAACGGAGCAAACAGCAGAGCTAACAACTAGCTAACAGTGGAGCTAACAGTGAAGCTAACGGGCCTGGAGGCCATTTGTGGTTGAGGCAAGAAGGGATAGGGTTTGCTTCGTGTGGATTTACCCAGAGTGATAGAGAAAAACTATTGGATCTGACTGGACCGACTCGACATGTAGGTGGAGCTCGGGAGGAGCTAAGGGGGGCTAGAGATTAGGTGTCCGTGTCCCTAAAGCAGCGTGTATCTAACAGTAGTTCCGCATTACATTAATTAATTTGCAAGCAAGTTTTATTTATTTTTATACCGTGTATTCTCCGTGTAAATTCATGAAGTCAAGTGTAAATAAGCCAGTAAGTAAAGTAATGAAGTGAACGGTGATGTAATTAAGCAGTTGCTCAAGTAGTTGAGAAAATCTCCATTTAGCAATTTAATTTTATCAATATTATCATAATTAAAAAAATGTAATTACGATGTATAATCGATTTATCAAACAGCCGTAACACAAACACACACGTCAAAATCTTTGTGCTAAAGTATTGTTTCTCACTGATGTCCTCGTATATCAAACAATGGCCTCAAACACTATGAGTAGGCATACACACAAAACACACAAGGGTTATAGGACCATACCAAATATAAGTCATATACAGAAGCAGAAAGTGAGCATCATTTCAGGTCATGTTAAATAATTTCCTGTGTTTGAAGCTACACCAACAGATGTACTAACAAACCTCTTCAGGGAGCACTGTGGAGGAGAGGAATGGTGTGTGACTTGTAGATGGAGTAACGACTGGTGTGTGGTCTGTAGATGGAGATACAACTAGTGTGGGGAGAACAGGTTTCTCGACTGTAGTTGGCGCCATAGGCTGAGGGAGAACCACAGGAGAATGAAAGGAGACATGGAAGTTATTTCAATGTAGAACATTTGCTGCTGAAACACTAATTTAGACATTGAGCTGACATATCAAACTTCCGGCCCGCGTTTCAGTTATATCCGGCCCGCAAGAAATTATATATATTATATCCCTATCAGAGAGAGGAGACAGAGAGAACTGACAGAGGAGACAGAGAGAAAGATCTCATGCGATGCTGCAGTCTTCTTATTATATACTATTCATTATTTTTTCACAATATTTACTGTTTTTCCTTGATGAGAAAAGGCATAACCAGATGAAAACATTGTGAAATTTGATCCTAAAACTGCTTTTGTCATAATCCAATATTTAAAAATCATGCAATACTGATACAGTGATGTGACACTGTATTTTACTGTATGGCCTTGTATGCCTAACTCGGTCCCCATAAACCATGACTGAGCCACACACAAACTCACACAAGTCTTTGTACTAAAGTATTGGTTCACACTGTCTCACTGTTGTCCTCATATGCCAAACACTGGCCTCACAAACCATGACCATGCAAACACAAAAAAACACACAAGCCATACTGAATCTTTAGTTCATTCATAAGATCTGCTAACTCACTCATCAAATATTATCTCAACATTTCTGTCTCACTGTTGTCCTCATATGCCAAACACTGGCTTCAAATAATGACCATAACAATCAACAATATGACCTAATATGCTGAGGAAATAAATTCAAAAGTGCTTCAGGAATAGTGTTATTTCACTAGTAAATTGCTGTTGAATGACAAAAACATCCACCAGATGGGAAAATGGTATTTTACAATAACTTTGAATGCACAACGAGGCTGTAGGTTACCAGTTTCATTAAACGCACCGTCTCCGTCTGTGTTATTCCGACAACGTCTGCAGCTACAGAAGTGTCTGAATCCTCTACAGTGAGTCAAACGTTACACCGTTTAGCGTTAGCTGTCTGCATTTTAACCGTGTTTAATCCAGCTACTAGCTAGCGTTAGGCTAACACACCTCTTCCTATCATTAAATACATAAATAACAGTTAATGAAAACGAGCATAATAAAAAAAGTGAAATTAGATGAAAAATTTAAATTATGATGAAAAATGACAATCATGAGGAAAGACTGTGAAATTCATAAGATCTGCTAACTCACTCATCAAATATCTCAACATTACTATACAGATTCACAATATTTACTGTTTTTCCTTGATGAGAAAAGGCATAACCAGATGAAAACATTGTAAATTTCACAATGTTTTCATCTGGTTATGCCTTTTCTCATCAAGGAAAAACAGTAAATATTGTGAATCTGTATAGTAACTCCTAAAACTGCTTATGTCATAATCCAATATTTAAAAATCATGCAAAACTGATAGTGATTTGACACTGTATTTTACTGTATGGCCTTGTATGCCTAACTCGGTCCCCATAAACCATGACTGAGCCACACACAAACTCACACAAGTCTTTGTACTAAAGTATTGGTTCACACTGTCTCACTGTTGTCCTCATATGCCAAACACTGGCCTCACAAACCATGACCATGCAAACACAAAAAAACACACAAGCCATACTGAATCTTAGTCATATACAGAAGCAGTGAGTTAGCATTGTTTCAGGTCATTTTAAATCTCTTCCTGTGTTTTAATCCACACTGACACAGTGTACTGACAAACCTCTTTGAGCAAGACTGTGAGAGATATGGCTGCTGTGTGCAAAACTTGACCACAAGTGACCAAAAACTACTAAAACTGACCTAAAAATGACCCAAAACTGACAAAAAGGAAATTGAAAAACTGAAAAAAGGAAATTGATGAAATTCTTATTGTAATTTGGGGGCTTTGAGACACAAGACATCAGACATCATTGAATCTCAAATCAAGCACTTACAGTACGCAAGTACACACAGGGTTTAAAGCAAAAACGTACCGTTGATGGGGCCGATGTGTCTCCAGACACACAACGCTTTCTCCTTCTTCAGTCTTACGTGATGTTGTGGGTCTAGTCTGCCTCGCCTCACTGCAAAATATCATGTCAAGTCAGTCCTTACAAATATACAGCATTATCAGAACTCATTTTAGCTGTGGCCTAAAAAGGTATTATGCTAGGCACCGGCACAGCTTAAGCTTGACGATGCTGAAGTTTGCTTCCAGCGTCCATCAGGCACTTAAGGGAAAAGCAATGTTGACATTTTCATTCAATCTTAGACCAGAAAGATATTCCAGACAGGAGGTTTAACAAACTCTGAGTCTAACCCTGAACTGAGTATCGGTTCCAGAGCAGCTGATCAGGGCTCTATTTCAGGAAGGAGGTTTAACAAACTCTGAGTCTAACCCTGATGTCTGAGTTGATTTACCCTGAGATGGAAACTGAGTTTTTGGTTTCAGAACAGCTGATATGAGTTGGTTCAATCAACTCAGAGTAGGTTCATGCGCGTGCACCACCATAATAAAAAGGTAGCATGAATGGAGCCATGATACTACGATTCACCGTGGCAACAACCACAAACGGGTCGGCGGAAATACTCATGGACACATACAGCGAGGTTGAACATGTATTTAATTAAAAAAGTAAAACAGCAGCTGCTGTAAGAGAGAGAGAATTTGCGTTGGAGAAAATTGCTGCTACAGTAAATGCGTATATTACAATTTAATATCATATTTAATCATAAGTAGGCCTATAGCTAATATTACTGAAAATCCTTTTCATTTCGGTGCAATAGGCTACTGCGGGTGAAAAAGTCCTGTAGGCCTACTAATCCCATTCTGAGGCTGCAGCACCATCATTAACAGAATTATAATTCATAATCTTTCATTTCAAAGGGTTTACATCATTCACCTGCAATACTGTGGAACTCCTTTTTAATGGCTCTGACTGGTTTGTGTCCAGGGACACTACAAATATTTAAAACACATTTCAGAGCGATCTCTTCTGACGGCGCTTTGCTACAGTGGCTTTACTAAAATGCTCCGCATCACCAAGGTTGTAAAGAAAACTGTAGCCTAATGTGACACATAGAATGTGCTGGGATGTAGAGCATGTCCACGATGGGTGACGTTAGTGATATGAGGACGGATAAGGTTATGTAGCTTACATAACTGATACGACTGGGAAGAAAAATGATACCGCTCAAATAGGAAGTTATCTGGAAATTAAAATGCGTCGGGGCCTCAATATGATCTCCAGACGTATGTTTAACTCCCTGAGAAGTAATACAGCGTCTTCATCAACGGGATCGTCAATAACAGGAAATGCCATGTTTTGAGAAAAAACAATGTTTTAAAGTCTGCCTAACAGTTAATAAACCAACAATGTTTTGTTTTATTCATGCCGATATAACAAACTGCGCTGAAATGCGCCTGATACAGACTGAATGAATGAATGAGGAAATGAAGAGCGCTGTGTCAGAGGGAGGAGCATTAATTCTCTTCATACATCCATGGGGAGGAGTCTGAGAGAAACTCCAGGTTTCTTGAAGAAAACCTGCTCCCGACCAGGTTAGGTTCACAGGCTCAGTTACCATAGTAACTGACTCTGAGGTTAAGTTACCATAGTAACTGACTCTGAGGTTAAGTTACCTCTCTTTCTGAAACAGAAAACCCAGAGTTTCCCTCATCTCAGGGTTAACAAACTCAGAGTTTTCACTAAACCTGCTTTCTGAAATAGGGCCCTCAATTAGTTCAATCAACTTTGAGTATGTTAAGCACCCACAAAAAGCCATCATCTATGGAGCTCAGATACAGTGATTCACCATGGCAATGGGTAAATAAAAAAAAAAGAAATATATTAATGCATGTTTATGCTGACTGTGCACATTTAATTATTGGTAGAATGTGATTGTTTGGGGTTACAGATACATTACATTTAAAAAAATCTGTTCATCAATGTAACAAACACAGGAGCAACTATAGATGAAGATTTTAAAAATCAGACATGTATTGTAATATAACAATCTGATCCAGTGAGGGGATTTACACCTGAAAAGTGATTAAAATACAGTAGATTTTAAATGTTAGAAATGTATTTGTGTATTTCAGATACTTCAACAAATGTAGTGAATTTAAATGGCGGTAAAACACGATCAGACTGTGTAGTTTGAAAGATATTTTTAAATAAACTATATAGCGTACAGTCTGAAGGTGTTTAAATTGACTATATTAGTTAAAGTATCTGAAATAAAGTCAGCGAATGCTGTTGAGCCAAAATCCAAATAATGTAAAACTTTTAATTTACTGTATTTTAACCTCAAAGCCTTTCCAAGTGCTAGGCTAATCACCAAACACGTTACTGGATCAGATTGTGAGATTACAAACATTTCTCATGTCTATGATTCTCATGTCTTGATCTATAATTTTTAAATCTTCATCTATACGTTTCATCTTCAGTTGCTCCTAGCATGGCCATTTCCTTCACATCAAAAAGGACACTTTGCGCGAGCAGATATTTGTTTGGTATGGTCCGGTTTTAAATTTGAATGATTTTCCACCAGATTACATAAAAGGTGCATACACATGCCACATAGCTAATAATAAATATACAAGATACAGCTCATGACAACGTGCCCTTCCAATTCAGATCACATAGCTAGATCTAATAAACATAATACAGAAACTGTTCTTAATGTTTTTATCTGGATAGATAAAGGGTAACGTTACATTCTCGGTCACTGAGAGTTTGACTGACAGCCTGGTGGTAGCAACTGCGATTACTTATTGTGACAAAGCTTTTTTGACACACATGTTTAGCCAATAATTATTAAACTAACAAGGTAGCTAATGTACATCAATCGAATCAGCCAGACCTGGTCTAAAATCGGTACAAAGCTCGTTTATATGCCCAAAATACAGCTAAAATTATAACTATAACCATAACTTCATATCAAACTTCATGAAGCAGCTCATAAACGAAAAATTCGGGATTATAGAGCAACAATATTTTATGCAAACAACACAACCTACCCCTTAAATGAAAGCGGAGCCTACCGAGCAAAGCCATGTCAACAAAGCGTCCGAAAGCCAGCAGCCATGCCACAACAAGAAGCTAGCTAGCTGCTTCGCCGAACGACAGAGTACCTGTGATGACAGCTGGCTGCACTGCTACAGCCGGTTACACCGAGCTCCGGTCCGCCTGTAACACACGTGATGTAAACAACGGGAGACACGTTCACAAAAAGGACACCGCGTTTGTTTTTAAAAAAAACTAATTGCCGTCTCCCACAAACCTATCTAGCTTCACAGCGGAGTGTGTTCAGGCCTGGGGAGGGAACTAGTGGCAGTCCGACGTTGCGTTCAAGATCGTCTTGTTAAACGGCTTAAAACAGACAGGAAGCGCTATTTCTGTTTCAATCATGTCATATTGCTTGCTATTTTCTTTTGACTGATACCTTTGACTGACCTGATATCGACATAACACCGTCAGTCTCTTCATTGCTAAACAAAATGGATTTTACTCTTTCTGAAGCTACCGCTGTTTAGCTAGCTGACACACGTTTCATGAAATAAAAAAACAAAATAAGCATGTGCACAGAGTGTGTAGCTAGTTATCAGATAACTCCCTAACGTTTTAGAGTAATCTGTTAGCTAACTACCAGCATGAACATTAATTCATGCTGGCAATAAGATAAAGATAAGATAAGATAATATAGAATATAAGAGCAGCAATAAGAAAAAGAATAGAGAACAATAAATAAGTACACACAAAACAATAATAATAAGAAATATGTAGTAAAATAGTCGTGACAATATTTACATGAGTAAATTATTATTAATTGTATAAACTAAAGCTTCTTTAAGTCCGTCAAGGCTGCAGTCATATATGTATAACATGTAAAATATGAAAGTCTTACTTACTACGAAGATTATCCCACTTGCTGGTCCTCACAGCTGGTCCTCACTGCAAACCCGCTGAAGTTCCCGCCTTGTGTGTAAAATTGGCGCGTGATTGTGTATATTTTCGCGGAAACGTGTATAACTTGCAATGTCTCATGCAGCCTGTGGTGGCGCTGTTCTACACACACGTGTTGGTCTCACAAACCCATCATGATTTATGAGACCAATATGTGTAAAGGTCAGAAAGGCAGGGGGGGGGGCATAACAGAAGAATAACTATATAAACTGATAACACTAGGAACTATGTAATCACACATATATTCATAATGACTTATACAATTAATATTCAATAATTATAACATTATAAAGTTTTATGTTTACGAGACCATCAAAATTGGTTCCGTAAACCGATTGGTCTCGTAATGCTGGTGAGTAAACCTGAAAATTGGTCTTGTAAACCATGTATGCCTACTCACACACACACACACACACACACACACACACACACACACACACACACACACACACACACACACACACACACACACACACACACACACACACACACACACACACACACACACACACACACACACACATCAAAATCATTTAAAGCCCCAGTATGTAAGAATTTCTCCCATCTAGCGGTGAAATTGTATATGACAACCAACTGAATTTCACTTTGTAGCCCCTTAACTTAATGTACAACTGTTTGTATTGAATATTTGAGAATATTTGAGAATTTTGGACTCTTTTGTTAAATATAAAATTATAGTCCTCAAAGTATCAGCATTTCTCAAGCTCTATTCCCAAGTGCATCCCTAATTACCTTCCCCCTTGGCCTGTGTCACCATCACACCCAGTAATCTGTGCCTCAACATGTAACAGTCAGGCTCCCAAGCTGTGTTCATGTACTGGTGATATCATCAGTCATACATTTGCATGACATTTTAGCTGTTAGGTTTGGAGTTCTCACCCAGAATAAATTAAAAAGAGCAGATCAACTTTGCTTTTTGTTTTTCCAGCCATTAAATATAACTAATAACAGCTTTCTATTCATGGTTCCTTTGTTTGATCATTTATTAGATCATTGCTTGTTCAGTCATTGCAAAATCACTGAATGGATCTTTCTGAAATGTCAGGGAATGATGGATTGTTCTGCGGTGTTGTGGCATTTTCAGTATTACAGTGAAAAGCCCATTTATTTGTGCAAGAACACTAATTGGATTTGATGGACTGGAACATTTTAGGAATCCCACTGATCGGCACAAAGGTTGAGTTTGATTAAGCATGAATGTTGGTGAGAATGTTTCCTACTAGTTGTTTCTGATTAGCACAGATGAGCGCAGCACCATTTGTTTCTCTGCTAGTTAGCTGGTGATCAAACCTAAAACCTCTCGGTCACACCAGACGGTCACAACAGCCAGCCAGTCGCGTCGAGTCAGGCCAACAGTGGCACTGAGCGCTATGAGTCATCTCTGGTCTGTCTCTGCTCTCCACTCGGCTTCTCTCGGCTTCTTTTCTCCTTGCGTCTCTTTGTGTCTCCTCCCTCCCGCTACAGCTTTATATTGGTGTGGGTAGGTCTCGTGTAATTCCTTCTTTGCCTCTGTATGTCTTCATTTTGTCTTTCCAAATTAAATATTTGCCTCCCTGTTAGACTAAACAAAACAAAAATCTGTTATTGTCTTTAATATCACTGGTTAATTTTGGTTGTACAGTTGTTTTTCCTGTGGTTGTCCTTGAGGTCTTTGTTTTATTTTGTCCTCTCCTCGCTATTGTGTTTCTGCAGTCCTCTGCACTCCTCCACTGCCTTGTTGGTGAAATTTGAGTTTCTGTTGGTGCCACTTTTTCCCCCGCCATGGTGGCTATCACTGCTCATGCTGACTATGCAGTTCCGTTTGCATATTATGCATCACTGTATCACAGAAAACTTAAATGGAATTTGACATATGTCAAAATCTCTCATGTTGATACTATAATAGGGTAGGAGCATTGATCAAGCCAGTGCTGTAAGTCTTACTTTAATTATAGCTTAACTTTTTCCTTCTATTGTGCAGCACTTTTATGTATTTTTCTGTCATTTATTTTGTATTACACAGGGCTCAAGGCTAAGCATCAGAGAGCAGCGCAGACATTTAGCTAGCTAAGTGGCACCGAAATCCGCGTTGCGTTAATATGCACCGATGGCATATTAACGTGCCGTTAACGTGAACAGAAAATTGCGTTGGCTGTATCTTTTCACGGCAAATGCGCGTGTGTGGAAACCGGTTGCACAACAGCTGAAATGTTGTGTTGCGCATGAACGTAGTGTTTATAAATAAAGTGAGAACACCAGAATGTAAAATGTCATGTTTTCAAGATCCGGGTAGGTAGGGGTGTTTTTTTGTTTCTATCAGTCTCTGCATTGAGACTAGAAGTGTTCGAGACATGACACATTACTCCCAGGCTGTTGGTGATATTAAAGGTCTTGTTTTGTCTCTCATGTTGAAACTTGTGGTTTTATCAGTTAACTTAAAACGTCTCTCTCTCTCTGTCTCACACACACACACACACTCTCACACACACACACACACATACACATACATACATCTGCAATGTCACACAGTCATCCTTGCACATTCTTGGCCTGAGAGGAGCAATTCATGTCTTCTCTGAAAGACCATCTTTTATTCATGAATATTTCATAGAATTCCTCTCCCGCCTCAACAGCTCTGCTGCTAAATGTAAACACAGCTGACTATTTATAGAAAATCAGCCTCAGCATCCTGCAAAACCCTTGCTTTCTTTGACAAATTTTCACTTTTGACAGATTTTCAGGAATAGAGGAAAAACTGTCCTGATTTCCTGTTGAAGTCCATACATTCCTCTGTCGTGTGTGTGTTGTGAATGCATGAATTCTGGTGTTTTGAATTTGCTAAACTGTCTGCAAACATCACACATCGAATGATTAGTGTTGTGAGTAGGCCTGCACGATTCGGGGAAGCTTAGAATTGATATCACGATTCTCTGCCACGATTTTTTTCTCACGAAGCCTGTAAACATAGAGGCTTCAATGATTAAAGAAAATAAAGTACATTCTGGCTATTTAAGTACAGTAGGCTACCAGAAATAGTGACATATAACACATTTAACCAAATATGGCCCTGATACATGCTCTATATGAACTACTTGAACATGTCTTTACATGTCTTTACTCAATCAACATGCTGCAACTACAGCTTCAGTCTCTTTTTTTAAATCAAAGTAATTTAAAAATTAAATCGGGATCAGGGTGAATCGAGATTGCGATATTATAACGATTAATCGTGCAGGCCTAGTTGTGAGCATGTACGCAAGTCACGTACTTTTGCATCAGGGCCAAACTTGGATCATTGATAATATCTCAATTGTGTAAATTATACGAATTTAATGAAAATTGCTGAATAGTTTTTCTGATACAGAAATTCTGCATTTAATAGCAACCGAAGTGCATTAGTCGATATGATAAATGATGAGGCATCGTGTGTCTGACAAATGGATTATAGGTCATTGTGCAACAGTTCTAAATGGGATTCAGCTGTCGTGAAATGTATAGTATTAGTTCCACTTACCCATCATGCCTGCTGTCATGCACATGTTTCTATCATAGCTTTATGACCTCTACCGCAAGGGGCTGCATCGGTGGAGGATGTTGGTGAGAGGAAGGCTAGTTTGACTAACAGATCCATGAGTTTGCAGGCTTAAGTGGACAGGAGTTTACAACTCTGTAAAAAGTTATCACAGCTGCAATCATTTTAACCTTCAACGACCGTCGTCAACAGAAACACGCTGTTCACGTTACAAAGTAGGAATACGACGTGCGTGCACGTATTTGATTAATCGACATTTGTGTTGTGGCAAAGGTTGAGTCAGGCTCACCTTTATCTGGATTTTCTGATTTCCTTAACAGTAAGGAAAAACCAATGACAGTATATAAAATGGACCCAGTGACTCCGTTGTTTTTGACTGAGACGAGTGAAGTCTATTAGAAGCACTTTTCCGGTGATGGTTGAGTGTTACTGAGCGTTACTGCGCAGCTGCAAACTGAGCTTCCCGCCGTAGATGTGACGTGAACAACGTGTCTGAACGTTGTAAGTCTTCTGGTAGCTGTGCCAAGAGAAATCTCAATCATTCCCAATCTATCAGAGACGGAGAGGGTAGGTATATGTAAGGAGATAACATAGGCACCGGCTAATTATTGCTAACTAAAATGCTAGTTAATAGTAGCAATTAAACTTAAACAGCTAATGTAAGTCGAAACTGCCTGCGAGCTTCTCCTGTACTATACGGTAATTCCTCTACCATGCAACAGTAAGTCACTTGGTTATGACACACTCGTTAGCCTGCTTTTATAAAAACGTCTGCCACGGAGCCATAACGTGAGGTACAAGGTAATGGAGCCTTTTATACATTGTCGTGTTTCTTTAGAAATAAACAATGGACAAATCAAGTTTTTAAACGCTTCAGATGTAAAGTTATTGGCTGTCAAAGTGACGCCAAAATGAATGGCAGTCAATGGGATGCTAACGGGGGTGATGGATACGGGGTTAGCAATATGGCGCCATCGCAGCTTCGCTCTGAGGAGAGACGTCTGCCCCCTTGGGAAAAACATGGATTCTGTAATTCAATGACTCCCTTTCTCTCTGTCCATTCTGTAGGCTCGTAATGTAAACACAGGAGAGCTGGCTGCTATCAAAGTCATTAAACTGGAACCGGGTGAGTTATCTCATCTTTCTTTAAATATCCTTTCCTTATCCTTATCTTCCTCTCTATCCCTATATAAACTTGTCTCCTTTTTTCTTTTTTTCTCCCTCCAGTCCTCTCGTCATCTTTTTCCTTTAGCCTTTTTTCTTCATCAGACTCCTTTTCACTTCTTTTGCAAATAATATAGCCATATAATGTGTGTGTGTGTGTGTGTGTACACGTGTCACTCCAGGTGAGGACTTTGCTGTCGTCCAGCAAGAGATTATAATGATGAAGGACTGTAAACACTCCAACATCGTAGCCTATTTTGGCAGTTATCTCCGGTAAGTGTGTGTACGTGTGTGTTTCAGATGTACAATGTGCATGACATTTACCGTGTGTGTGTGTGTGTGTGTGTGTGTGTGTGTGTGTGTTGTGTGTGTGTGTAAGAGAAAGGAAAAAAACAGATGAGCTGGTGTGTGTGAGAAAGTGAAGGAAATTCTTTGTGTGTATGTGTGAGGATTTACTGACAAGGTGTTCTTTGTGTGCGTGCAGGAGAGATAAGTTATGGATCAGCATGGAGTACTGTGGAGGAGGCTCTCTGCAGGATATCTATCACGGTAAGAACAACATGCACCCAGACAAACATTTTGATGTTGACGCTGCTGTTTTACCCTTTCTCACTCTGATGATATCCATCTCTCTCTTTTTTTCTGCCTGTTTCTCCCTTGTTTCACTCCTCCAGTAACCGGGCCTTTGTCAGAGTCACAGATAGCCTACATGTCACGGGAGACCCTGCAGGTAGTGTATACAGTGTATTTTATGTCAGTGTAGTTCTATTTTTGATCAGGAAAGGGGGGAATGAACAAAGACACACATATTGGGACATTGGTCCTCTCTCGGTAAAATAATGAGAACACAGACACCAAAATCATTAAAGATCTCAACTGCTGATTGTCTCCAGCGCTTCATGCTAACACTTTAGCATTGACTCTGAAAGAGAGTTACTTGCTGTACATTCATGAAGTTATAAAACTACCTTGATCTATTTAAGATTTTTTATTTTACTGTTTTATGGTCCCAAGATCAAATTGTGTTCTACATTTTAAAATTGAAATGGTATCAATTTAAATAGAAACATAAGTTGGAAGTAAATAAATATTGAGATCAAACTGGAATTATTCCCCAAAGCACCACGGCTGCATAAAGTTACAGAGGAAATACTGCAACGTGTTAGCATTGTACACTGGAGCCAGAAATCTATCAGAGACACGGATGATATGTCAGTGCTGCCAACTGTATATTGAGCCAATCTCCCAAACATCTGATTTTCATTTAACCAACAGTTGCTTCTGGTGAGGAATATCTAAATATCTCCTTTTACAGACATTTGAAAATGGATCTCTAGTCTGTTTTTCAGTGCCCTGTTCTCTTTTTTTTCCTGCAAGTGGCAATAACACCAGCTGCTGTGTGATTCTGTTTACAGGGTTTATACTACCTACACAATAAAGGCAAAATGCACAGAGACATTAAGGTGAGTTTGGAGAAAAATGGTATGGAATATGCATGTCAGCAAAACCTAAAATTATTAAGGCCTTTCCAAGTCACCTGTTAATCGTGACCTACTGTTTTGAAGGGTGTAATTCAGTACCATTGGCAACAGCCTCACAAATCGCCACACAATTTAATTGACACCTTTTCCTTTAAGTTTTCCTGTGGTAGTATTTATTGCAGGGTTGTTGTTGTTGTTGTTGTTAGGGCTGGACGATAGGGAGAAAATCAGATATCACAATATTCTTGACCAAATACCTCGATATCGCTATTGCGGTGATATTCTAGGGTTGGCAATTGGTGCTTTAACAAAATATCTTCACACTTAGATTTTAGATAAATAATCATCAGTAATGTGGACATAATGTCTAAGTGGGGAAAAGACAAATAATAGAACAGCTAGAACAGTCTGGTAAATTCAGAAAAGTGAATCACTTTACTGTAATGCAGCCTTTAAAACCAGGAAAAGACACTTATGTCATATCATGATATTACGATATCCAAAATCCAAGACGATATCTAGTCTCATATCACGATATCGATATAATATCTATATATTGCCCAGCCCTAGTTGTCGTATTAGATGACTTCAGATCATACTGCTGTTTCTGTTATTTTGTCCAACATATGTATGTGAAGTGAAGTGTTGCAATTCTGGCAATTCTGTTAAGCATTAATTATCATTAATGATAGGTGAAATAATACTTTAAAAAAAATCAAACTCAGGAAAAGAATACGAGCACATACATTTAGTGATGTTGAAAATTAAAATTGATCCCCAGATTATTGTTGAGTCAAAGCTGATGGTGTTTGTGTAGGGGAATCATCGCTGCAGGCTGCATTGATCAATGACAAACCACTTTGCAACAAACTTGCACTGCTGAATGCGCCTCTGAAGTTATTTAAATTGACCTGAGGTGTGATGTCTTGTGTTTGATCCTGATGCGTGGCGTGTTTGTCTCTGACAGGGAGCCAACATCCTCCTGACAGACAACGGATATGTTAAACTAGGTGAGTGGAACACGCAAAGCATCTGCAAGTACCTTCCACTTCAAAAAACTGTTATCTAAATGGCCTCATTTACTGATTTGGTTTCCTCCTCTCTCCTCTGTCTCTCTCCTGTACCCCCTTCCTGTAATCATTTTTTTTCTTACTCTCCCACTTTTAAAAATGTATTTCTCCCTCATCACATTCCTTCTCTTTCTCCCTTTTCATTTCTGTCACACCTTCCCCTCTATTATTCTCGTTCTTCCTTTTTATTCCCTTCCCCTCTTTTTCTCTCCTTTTTCTCTCCATAGCTGACTTTGGTGTATCGGCCCAGATTACAGCAACTCTAGCCAAGAGGAAGTCTTTCATTGGAACTCCGTACTGGTTAGTAACTTGTGCTTGTTTTTCTCCATCAGCTCCCTTGATACTGTGTATGGATATGCATGCAGGTAGAGCGAATGTATAGAATCTACATTTTCTTCAGAGTCCATCAGATGAGGAAAGTGTGCGAATTCAATCAATTCTCTGACGTCAGGGAGCATGAAGGAATTTGTCTAATGGGGCATGCAACAGGAATATACCAGAATGTGTTTTCTACAGTTTTCACATATTGGCTAACACCAGACCAAGCTCAATCTTTTAAGATTGAACATTAGTTGGGGAGTCTGCTCTGTATTTTCTCTGCACAAGAGGCGTGATCAACGGGCATAGTTCAAATGACTCTGTACGCAGTTTGATAGTCCTTCAACCAATCAGACCAACGATCCGGGTGACGTAGCAGCGACAGCGGCATCAACGGGATGCTGCCATGGAGTGATGCGCTTCGGTGGCCGGCTAGTTGAATGTAAACAAAAAGCTGCTTGGTCGCTTCTCTATCGTCATCATGTTAAACCCGCCAATAGCGCGCCAGGTGGATAAGCAGGTAAGTGATTGGTTCCCGCAAATTTGTAACGGAAGCAGGAGAGATAAACGTGCAGGTTTCTAGACTGAGCTGCAGGGCGAAATCAAATCTCCGGCGGATCGGGCTGGGTTTACCCAGTCTATGTATTTATTGCATTAGCTGATGATTCTCAGTGCAGCTGTAGTAGAGTCAGACTATTCACCTCTTTACAAAACCTTAACAAACCAGGAATGAAAAAGCATCGTGATAAAGTCATAGAGGTGAACATCAGGGTCATGGTGGGGCCCCACAGGGCTGCTGCTGTTGTGCAGTTGCTGCAGCCAGAGAAAAATCCTGTAGAAAATTCTGACTTTGCTCATGTGTGTAGCGGTTTAATTAACCCTGATTAAGTACTTGGTAAAATTAGAACACATTTTACTCCCATTCTTTCCCTTTTTTCTTTTTTTCATGCCCTCTCTCTCTCTCTCTCTCTCTCTCTCTCTCTCTCTCTCTCTCTCTCTCTCTCTCTCTCTCTCTCTCTCTCTCTCTCTCTCTCTCTCTCTCTCTCTCTCCTCTCTCTCTCTCTCTCCTCTCTCTCTCTCTCCTCTCTCTCTCCATAGGATGGCTCCAGAGGTAGCAGCAGTAGAGAGGAAAGGAGGTTACAACCAGCTGTGTGATATCTGGGCTGTGGGCATTACTGCAATAGAGCTGGCTGAATTACAGCCACCCATGTTTGACCTGCACCCCATGAGGTGTGTGTGTGTCATGTGTATAATACCTGTTTGGGCTGTGATAGCAGAGACATATGGATATGGAGACCTGCAGTCGATGCGGATGAATGTTAGAATTACAAAGAAAGGGCCATGCTAATATGTGATATGGAACATGTAAATCTTACCACACAGTGTGATTGGAGCAGAGACGTTCCATCAGTGTTTAAAGCACTGATGCTTGTTTTCACAAAAGTATATATAATACATATAAATATTGGTGTCCTCAGTAAATGTAATACACTTTATATTATAGAGTATAGCATTATTACAACATGTGTTGTATTAAGTACCATGCTACAGTGGTAGCTCCACTATTTGATCTTTATAACTGTGTGGTTTGAGGCTCTTTCACCATTGTGTACCAGTACTCCGCTGTAAAGACTTGATGTTGAATCTGTGTCTCTCTTTTCCCTCAGGGCTCTCTTCTTAATGACCAAGAGTAATTTCCAGCCTCCTAAGTTGAAAGATAAAGTCAAGTGGTAAGAGACCACCCTGTCCATGATTTCTTTTATCTCCCTCACTTGTCTTTCTTTACTATTTTCAGCCGTCTGAGATGCATTGCAACACCGCGCTGTTGAGATTACCCAGTTGTATCAAATCTGTGCCTTGCTTGTTCCAAGACTGAACGATTAACTCTCTCTCTCTCTCTCTCTCTCTCTCTCTCTCTCTCTCTCTCTCTCTCTCTCTCTCTCTCTCTCTCTCTCTCTCTCCTCTCTCTCTCTCTCTCTCCTCTCTCTCTCTCTCTCTCTCCTCTCTCTCTCTCTCTCTCTCTCTCTCTCTCTCTCTACAGGACAAATAACTTTCACCATTTTGTCAAACTGGGGCCTCACCAAGAACCCAAAGAAGAGGCCCACAGCTGAGAAACTGCTGCAGGTGAGCAATAAAACATTTTTAGAATTCTTAAAAACAAACATCAACAATCACTCTAAGAAGGGCTACCCACCCCAGCTATACTGTTCTTTATGGATACACACTGCGGATTAGATCATTTCCACAATGACACTTATTATGCTATTGTTGTTTTATTTATACAAGTATGTAAACTTTACAATAGCATGAATTGCTACAGTGTGTTTGTGTATATTAGGGCTGTCAGTTTAACGCGCTATTAACGGCGTTAACTCAAACCCATTTTAACGCCGGCAATTTTTTTAACGCACGATTAACGCATAGAGAGAGCAACGGGATCTGTTAGTCCATTTCTTTAACTGTCTATGGCCACACCATGTGCCGCCCTACGAAGTAGCTCGATTGGTTGGGGTTAGGCATTTCACCTTGAGTGGTTAGGATAGTGGATTGGTCAGGGGATAGGACCTGAACTAATGGAGTTACGTTACCTTGGACGCCTGGCCAATAGTAGTGATTGAAGGGCGGGTCGCAGACCGGAAACAAAAAAGACACAAGCCGCGGACGGTTTGGGCTTGCGAGCCACGTATCTTGTAGGCTCGTGACGGCGATTAGCTTCGGAGCGAGCGAGTAGCGACTTTACAGTCAGTGAGAGAAGCAAAGTGTCTCCTCTGTTCTTTCTGACCACGGTGGGAAACCTGGAGCAGGAGAAGTTAACCCTCTCCTTGATTTCACGTTGTTTATGGAGAAGGAGAACCAGGAAATGAGTCGGGGGAAACCATAGTCGCTATGACAACGAGCCATGCTCACCTCAGGCATGAGGCAGTACTATCTGCAATGGAAAATCGAGGTAACAATGTGACAGTTATGTGACAGATTATTAGCTCCAAGTGTGAATGTTAGTGTGAAATTGAACACTACGTATATGCCAATGTTTTCAATTAAAAAAAACATTTGCATAAAGCAAGCCGATCCACTTTTCCATGTTAAGAGAAATAAAATGAAAAATATAACGACACAAAAATAAATCAAGGGACATGTGCGATTAATTGCGATTAATCGCGAGTTAACTATGACATTAATGCGATTAATCGTGATTAAATATTTTAATCGTTTGACAGCACTAATATATATATATATATATATATATATATATATATATATATATATATATATATATATATATACACACACACACACACAATATAACCAAATTCCCACATGATTGGGTCATATATACTAGTGTGTGCTTCTGGTGGTGAAGACTTTATGGTATGTGACATTTAACCAGACCAACAACACTGTGAAAATGTAAACAACAGAAGCCAGGTATAAAATCTACTTGTGATAATATTTAATCACAAGGTGTTGACTGTTAAATTCATTCTCGCTAGTGCCACAGCCATTAGTCATCCATTAATGGGCTGGCTAATAGATTCAATGTTAATCAACTGTAGGGTTGGGTATCGTTTGGGTTTTTTCCGATACCGGTGCTAAATTGATACTTTCGAAACGGTGCCGGTGGCTGAACTGAAATATGTTTAATATATTTATAATGTATATAATATAAAAAAGGAGCACAAAACGACAGAGACATTAAAGAATGGCTTGTTTATTGCTAAGGCCATATGGTCAAAATTTAAATGAAAATGGTATTTTACAATAACTTAAAATGCACCACAAGGCTGGCGAGTTTGTCAGACTGTTACGTCTCGCTGTTGGAATCCTCTACAGGGAAATACATACACACTTTACACCACTTAACGTAAGCATTTTAACCATTGTGTTTAATCCAGCTACTAGCTAACGGTAATGTAGCGTCCTGTGCAGCGATGCTTCTGAAAAAAATAAGAAGTCATGCACCACTATGAGGAACCGAAAGTTTCGTTCTTATTTGGTCTCGTTACTACCGTTTACGTCGGAACCGGTGCCCTGTTGGCCCCGCGTTTCAGTACCCAACCCTAATCAACTGTATGACAGCTCAGATCAGAAGTCATTGTAGTTATTTGTCAAGCGAAACCCCAAACACCTGTCACAGTGCCTCACACTAAAGTTCTTGAATGCCTTGGTGTTATTTAAGTATTGATCCGAGTAAGTCATTTTAACACAACTCTCGCTCTCTCTTGGCTGTCTTGCAGCATCCCTTTGTGTCCCAGCCTCTCAGCAGGACGTTGGCAATAGAACTGCTGGACAAAGCCAACAACCCTGACCACAGCACCTACAATGACTTTGATGACGATGACCCTGAACCGGAGGTAACCTTTGACCTTCTCAGGTTTTTCTTTCAAAACCAAAGTGTCATGGAGCTTGCAGACGGGTCAACAGAGTAGGGATTATGGTTTTGTTGGATCTTGCTTCTTTTTCTTCCCTTCAAATCGTGAAATCCCTTCTGTCTCCTCATTTGTTCATTAAATTCCTTCTTTGTCAACCACCATTCACCCGCCGCAACCTCAGTCTGCCTTTTCCCCGGCACATGTGACTCATCTTTCTGCTCTTTGCCCTTCTCCCTCTTTCCCTTCCTTGCCGTCTTTCTGCTCTTTTCTCCTCTTTGGTTTCTCATTTCACTCTTCTTGGCTTTCATCTTCTCTTTCCTTCTGCTCTTCTTCTTCCTCTTTCCTCTCTTCCTCCTTGTAGCACTTCTCCTTTCTCTCTACCTTTCTCTTCTCCTTCTTTCTCCCTTCCCTTTTTTCTCCTGTCTCCTTGTCCCTATCCCCCACCCTCTACCTCCTCCTCAGTTTAAGTACAGGGGTCACTTTCTACCCATAAGCCCCGGTGCTCGACGTGCACCCCGTTTTGCGGCCCGTAGGAAGGTACCAGTTTGGGCTGCGGTGTCTGCAGTGATGTCATTCTAACACCAACGATACTGTCAGTTGTTTTTTCACTCGGAGGAGGACCACAGAACTGAATGAATAGAGCGTGGATTTCCATTTAATTCATTGTCTGCTGGTGCTGTCATGGAAACGGGCATCAGCATGTCATTTATGGACGGTTGATGGATTACGGCAGTTGGCGTATTTAGTTCAACTTGCCAGTAAGCACATGATCGTAATTTTGATATAATCACAACATTACAATGATGTTATTATATAATCACAGTTTTAGTGACCTTTACTAAAAATTATGGAATATAATCTATTTCAAAACATTTCATAGACCTACACATAGATGCATGTTTGGCCTGATGAAGAACACACTGCCAGTGATTTTAGTATGGCTATATTAGGGTGTTTTTTTCTTGCTAGTATTCACTATGGGAAATACGCTTATTTGCTTTCTTGCCAAGAGCTAGATGAGGAGATCGATACCACTCTCATGTCTGGGGGGAAACAGTCAGTCTGGCTCTGTCCAAAGGTAATAAAATCTGCCTTCCAGCAGCTCGAAGCTCGCTAATCAACTCATTATATCTAGCTGTTTTTTGTTTGCTTTTATCCGTACAAAACAAAAAGTGTAAATTGTCATCCTAGGAGGGGTTACTTTGGACAGAGCCAGGCTAGCTGTTTCCAGTTTATCCTAAACTGCAGCCTGCTGGCTGTATTTACCTCACACATGAGAGTAGGGCTGGCCAATATATCGATATTATATCGATATTGTGATATGAGACTAGATATCGTCTGTATCGTTGTAATATGACATAAGTGGTGTCTTTTGCTGGTTTTAAAAGCTGCATTACAGTAAAGTGATGTCATTTTCTGAACTTAACAGACCGTTCTAGCTGTTCTATTATTTGCCTTTTCCCCACTTAGACATTATCTCCACATTACTGATGATTATTTATCTAAAATCTAAGTGTGAAGATATTTTGTTAAAGCACCAGTTGTCAACCCTAGAAAACCGCCGCAATATCAATATCGAGGTATTTGGTCAAGAATATTGTGATATCTGATTTTCTCCCTATCGCCCATCCCTACATGAAAGTGCTCTCAATCTTCTCATTGCAAGAACGCAAATAAACGCATTTCCCGTTATGTAACACTAATACTTACATTTCTATGTGGCTGTAACTAATAGTAGCATGTCATAGTGACACACACTGACCACTGAAAAAAAAAACATGTTCAATTCCATGACAACATCATTGCCATTTTGGCTAAACCATAGCAGATTGCTAAATGTCAGCTCTTTTCATTCTAGTTCTGTGGCGGCAGCTTGCCGATAAAGAAATGGCTCAGTTCGTGAAGATGGCTACCAAAATGTGACATCATCAAACTCCTTAGAATAATGCATCTAAACCAACGTCCAGGTCAAATTGTATTTGCCAACAAATAGTGTCAGGGACATTGGGGTTTGTTTTTGTCCACTTACAGTAAATGCTAGAGCGGTAGTGTTTCTCACTGACTTCAGTATAGGGAACTTTTAGCTTCAGGGAAATATTTGAAGTATTTGATCAGTGGTACAGTAAAGGCTGCCCATCTGTTTCTCCAAGCCGCTAAAATTAAACAGCAACAATTGTTTTACCCAGCTCTGATTAAAAGATCAAAATCTTGTCTCCATTTGACGGTTTGGAAACACAGGATGCAGATTGCATTTTGAAAAAGGCGGGGAGTACTCGTATATGTCAGTCATGGAAGCCATCTTCATCTACCTTTGCCATTATGGGTACTAACCATGAGTTGTGTGTTATGATTGTGAACTTTATTACACCTATAAGAAGTGGGTTTAAATTGACAAATCTATTAGTGGATCTGCTCTACAAATGTGGCTTTGATAGATGCATTTCTTGTATAGTCTTGGTTTGTCTTTATTTTCCAGTGCTTTTCAGGCATGGTTTGATGTTGCTGTGGTTTTAGCTATTCTACAAGGATGAGTTTAAATCTTGAGATTAAATACTGAAGACATGAAATCAAGTAGAGTTTGGAAATGCGTTATCTCTGCGCAGCCTACTGTGGCTTAATCTGTGAATGGCCAGTTGTACCGTCTAAAGATAAACATAATGGTAATGAAACAATACTTCTGTTATTTCTAAAGGAAACCAACAACTAGCATCACATACAGTAGTCTACTCAGTGTATTTAAATGAACACCGCCTGGGTTAGAGTAGAGGGCAGTGGATAGAATGTGATGCCGAGACTGTTGGGATCAGCTGTTTGCTACCCACGTAAATCACCTAAAACATGGGTTCAAGGTACCGAGTGGCAGTCTGAGACGAAGAATGTCCTCTATCATATATGTATAGAGGGAATGTTACTTTACAGGGACTCATGAGGACAGTTTCAACACTCAGGAGAAATGTTGATGTTGTTGCTAGGGAAGGTTTGTGTTTTCCGTCGGCTGCGTTGCCATGTTTTGGTTGTGTGATTGCAGAGTGTTACTGGCTGTTTTGCTGTGTCATCAAATCCCAACCACAGGAAATAGCAGAGGGATTATGTTTTTTTTTTTTTTTTTTTTTTTTTTTTTTAGCCAATTGTAATCATAACAAGTGGCATGTTAACTACTACACTGTGTATATTCTTATAAAAGGTGTGTGTGTGTGTGTGTGTGTGTGTGTGTGTGTGTGTGTGTGTGTGTGTGTGTGTGTGTGTGTGTGTGTGTGTGTGTGTGTGTGTGTGTGTGTGTGTGTGTGTGTGTGTGTGTGTGTGTGTGTGTGTGTGTGTGTGTGTGTTCTCTTTCCTGATAGTCTCCGGTGTCTGTTCCTCATCGTATTCGTTCCACCAGCAGGAGTGCCAGAGAGGGAAAGACGCTATCAGAGATTAACTGTGAGTTCATACACAAGGTCAACGTTAACAAATCTATTTTCAGACAGAAAACAAAATTGACCAGAGCATTCTAACTCTGTTTACTGTATTCCCCTATCCCGTGCTGTTCCCCTCTGTGTTTCACTGTTTGTTCGTTTTTTTTTTTTTTACCCCTTTCTCTGCATCTTACTTTATCTTTCTCAGTTGGTCAAGTGAAGTTTGACCCTCCCTTAAGAAAGGAGACAGAACCTCATCATGAACCGGTGAGTTATTAGCTGTGGCATTTGTGTGTGTGTGAGAGAGAGTGTGAGTGTACTATTATGTCTGTGTGGTTGTCACGTCACTGGTACCAGCATGGCTGATTCTCACCTACTCACAGGAAGCACCCCAAACAATCCATGTTGTTGTCAATCTGTGTTGAACCAAACATGAAGCCCATCCACATAATTTACTCTGGCAGTTTCAAAATTGAGGCATTTTAAGTAGGGATGTCCCGATCTATGCCAGCCGGGGTTCAAAAATCTTTTAGCAGGCAGGGGCGATATCAGATGAATTGAGATCAGAGTGTCAGGGCTCTCCTTTAGGTTCAGGGCTCCAGTTGAGGTCGTAAAGGCATCAGATCAGGATTCCTCCTGTGGAGGCCATGTCCAAATCTCGGATTGAACCAGAACATGCTTCTGGGATAATCATGTCCGACTTGGCCTGGAAAGCCTCGGGCTCCCCCTGTAAATGCTGGACGACCCAGCTAGGGAGAACAACAGCCTCTGACCTAGACAAGCAGCAGAAAGTTGCATAAAGCATTAGCTGTCTCCCTTCTGTCTTCGGCATGGTGCCGACACTGACTGACAGCCAGCCAGCAGCCTTTGACACGGACAAAACAAAAACTGTGAACAGCGAAACGCTGTTAGCTTTCTTGCCACAGTTTCTCGTTATTTACATGGATGGATGGGAACCATATCTACCAGGTTGGATAGAAATGTAAGGGCAGATGTGGTATCTTTGCTTTATGTTTGAGTGAAAATACTTTATTATTATATAGGATTTTGGCATAACATTATGGTTATTGGACATTTTGGTCAAAAAAACAGCACTGCCCTAAAAAAACATATACATTGTTTTGAGCCGTAGTTGCTTGTTAAGTTGATTTTCTAGAAACTAAAGCTGGTATGCTATTGCCTGTCACTTTTAGAACTGCTGAAAGGAGTGTTTGCTTGTGGACAAATGGGATGGTGCAGGGTTCATTCACAATCACAGCGTCTTGTTAAAGTCCTCCGCTCCCTCACTCCCTCCCACTTTTTCTGTCCTTCCTTTGCACTTGCACTTTTTCCACAAACTCCCCCAAATATTCCCTTCAAGTAGGCTGAGGAAATCCATCCTGAAATGCCTTCGTCCTTCCTCTTTCCCTCCATCTACTTATTAAGCCATGTGGGTCTACATTCATCGTTTGTCCTTCGGTTTCTACCCTCTCCTTGGAAGTAATATAATAACACAGGGTCTGTCTCTGTCCTGCTGACCAGTGTGGTTTTCAGCCCTCCACGATCTGTCCATTCAGGATTACGGTGCTATATGTAGCATTTTAAAACCAATAAGTCATTACCACATTAATATTGTTATATATTATTAATAACATAATTGCTGATGAGCAGCAGCCTTCTGTGGCATCTGAGACTCAAGCAAACACAGATGGTGCAAAGAGACAATGGCTGGAGTAACTTTCGTCATGTTTAACCTCAACAAACAAACACACCCATAGCAACACTAAAACAGAGGCTTCTAATTGGCTCATGGGTCCACTGAATGAGGCTATATACAAAGCTATCTATATTCATTTTATATTTCTTAAGCTTCACGTAGCACCAATGATTCATACATGTAATTTATTAATGTCTCTCCTCAGTTTTGCTGATTTTGAACCCCCATCTACACCAGTTTATTCCATCCTCTCCTCTCTCATCCTATCCCACCATTCATCCCTTCTTCTCTTCAGATTAAGATTCCAGTATCTCCCTTTTTATCTGTCTTGCTGATCCATGGACTTCAGAGTCCATTTTGGCCGTATCCATTTTTCATGCATCATTCTCTCTTGCATCAGTGTCAGTGTCCCCCCCCCCCCCCCATTCCCTCCATCAGTCCAGGTTAATGTATTAACTGAGGTCTCTCTCGCTCTGTCTTGCTGACCAGTGTGAATCTGAGCCCTATCTGGACTGTGTTGAGGAGCTCTACTATACCGCGAGATCTAATCTGGTAGTACTCTATCCGTCTCAGTCTCTTTCGGCCTCTCCCTGTCCACCTACATTGGCCTTTTTTCTTTTTCTCCTCAATCTGTCTCCATTTCTTTAACCTTATGTCTTCTTTTTTATACCTCCCGTCTTTCTCTTTTATTCTAAATCTGTTTTTATTTCCCAGAGTGCTGATTGTTTTGGCTGCTCCGTGTATTTTTGTTCATTTTCACAGTTTTGTTCCATCTATTCTGGTCCGTCCGTCTGTTACTGTTCATTTTTGTTCTTCTTCTTCTAGCCTTGGCTTTTGTCTCACTAACTGGTGCAGTTGTCATGGTGACAAGAGTCTTCAGTGATGTTGTTATTTCTTGTTGTTTTCAGATATACGTACAATACACACATTCACACAAACATTACAGTCAATCAAATCAGATTGTAAATCTTGCTTTTTGTGTGTTAGATATGAAGTTTGTGTGAGACAGACTCAAACACACACACACACACACAAACACATACACACACACAGACAAAGTTCGGAGGTCAGATTCAGTTGTAGAGCTGCACGTCTGAAGGTTGGTAGCGATGCAGTACTTTGCTTAAGTACACTTAGTGAAGACCCATACTGTAGGTTTGAACACAGGCATTCCTACTTTACTTACTTGCATTCATACTTTTTATATCCAAATTTATAAACATTCACACTCAACCTTTTAACGTTGCTGTATAATACCTGTCTATATATATATATATATATATATATATATATATATATATATATATATATATATATATATATAAAATGTCATATATTTCTATATATTTCTGTCTACAGAATGTTTGTCTCTTCTCTTCCATACACTATTGCTTATATGTTTTCTAACTTCTTAATGTCCTGTAGTTGAGCAACGGGGCCTATTTTGTGTGTGTGTGTGTGTGTATTTGTCTGTCCGTTGGCAGTATGTGTGCGTTTCCCTTTGCACGCTTGTTAGGTTATGTCGTTATCTTTAAACATGTTTTTGTGACACAATGCTGCATTCACATTGTGGCTTCAGGTTATAGATGTGAAACCAAGTTTTCATTTCTTTCAGTCAGAGAATGGCGCTAAACTCAGCCAGTGCTTCTTATTGTCGACCTTAATCAACTTGCACCTGGTTTGAAAGGTGCTACAGGAACATAAACTATAAAACTATGTGAATCATCAATTATCCAGCACACATTCAAAAAGCTTCACTAAGTTGTCTTTCATTCAGGTTTAGAAAGAAGACTTTTCTAACATACCTGATTTCATATTGATGATTCATTGCTTAAATTTCATAAAACAATGGCTTCCAATCTGAGGGTCGGCATCCCCCTACGGGTCCCAAAATGTATATAAGGGTCTACCAAACGGCTATTGTCCAATCAAAGTTTAGAAACTGGAACTAGGCACAGCACGCTTGTCAAACTCTGGACTTCTCTGCCGAAGCAGTATGCATGGAGGTGCAGTAAGAGAGATACTCTGTATTTAAAGAGTTTGATGAATGGTGTCTTTTTTTTATTGCCTTCCCAAAAAAACACAAGAGTTGATCTGCTTTAAGTTGTCCTAGCATGTCTAACGAACTATTCAACAGTGTGTTACTTCCAAGGCATAGGGAGCTCATTGACTAACTAGGTAACATTAGTTTGTGTAAAAGCCCTGTTCACAACTAGCACATCCACTGTGTAGTATTTCCCCATCAGATTGTAGGGTTGCTTAAGTAGCTAGCTAGCTACAGCTGATACAATCTGCTGGTTGAAATTGTTAAAAAATAAAAAAATAAAACTGTCTGGTTGAACAGAGGTCATAACTTTGGATGAAAGGTTGTGATGTTACCTTGTCCCTTAAATTTAATTTAATAGGTACAGTGTCTATTGTATCAGCAACCCTGTTATTGTCGAGCATTGTCTTTATCCAATCTATGAAGACGAGGGATTTGCTGTTGAGACTAACATCTTATTATTTATTTATATATATATATATATTTGTAGTCCACAATGTGAACTCAGCAAGAGTCAAATCTATACACGTAGAGTTCACCATAGGCTCACTGTGTACATCTGTGTCTGTCTATGGTTATGAAATGAACTTTGAGTTAAATTGCTATTTTACTGGGGATATTATTATTTCTAGCAGTCACCACAGTAATAGTAGCAGCCCTTGCAGTAATTTGCCTGAGGGTTTCAGTTGTAGCCACTATTTCAATGTGGTGTATTGTGGCAATAGTCCAGGATCTTCAGCCCTGTGTATGTCCCTTGAGAAATCAAGTACAGTAGCACCTACTTCAATGAGCTAGTTATGAAGTATTATGTCACAGTAGTAATGTCATTTGTTTGTCTTGTAGGACTTGCAGTTGGAGTATGGGCACGATTCACCAAGTCTACTGGGAGGAAATAAGTAAGTCCCTTACTGCCCTTTTGTCTCTCTCTTGCTGTCTTTTTTTGTCCTGATGTCTTTCTTTCTCTTTTTACACCTTCATCTCTTTATCTCACTGATGCCTCAAGATTCTCCCCTTCTTTCATCTTCAGTTGCTGTTAGTCCACAACCTTGAGGGAGGTTGTGGACTAACAGGGCGTGCCAGAATGTGAGAGAGGGCGAGTTTTTTTATCAGCTGTACAGTATGCTTGATGATTTATTCATAATTTGCAGCTCGAGGATGTACTCTAAACTGTGTGTTTGTGTGAGCTTCCTGCTTTCAAGTGTGCTTTGTGCAGTAAGCAGAAACTCAGGTTCAGATCAGGGCAAATTATTTTCTCAAGCACGTAGAGTGTCTCTGTAAGTTATTATTTTTTTTCTCTCATTCATACTTTTCTCTTAATTTGTCCGACAAAACAGGAGTCTTCTCAAATCTGTGGAGGAGGAGCTACAGCAGAGGTAAGTCAGACCCCTCTCATATCCTGGTTCACTCAGGGCCTCTTGATTTGCTGGTGTTCTAACCACGCCCACCATCAGCCAATCATGTTTAATGGCAGGACTAATTGGGCCAGTCACACGCAACTAACGCTGTTGTAATGACTTCAGTCTGTCACTGCTCTCAGCATTTTGGCTTCTTCTGGGTTTTATTTTCCCTCTGCAGCTTGCTTCACGCTTTGATGTCATCAGGAGAAGGCTGTGCTTCTTAGGAGCTTCATGCAGAGCATGGCTTACACACACTCACACTCACACTCTCATGTGTGTTCACACACACACACACACACACACACACACACACACACACACACACACACACGCGTGTATACAGTTTCCAGCCAAAGCTACAGTGGGTGTCTTTAGAAATTTCTCTGGCAAGTCTGTGAAGACTTTCTTTATTGCCCCAAAGATATCGATGATCATCGTGCTTTGCTATTTTCTATAAGACAATCTGATACAACATATGTGCTGCAAATCTTTATTGTGTAAAAGCCAGGTTTGCTGAATCAATGTTTGACATATATGATCTAGATGTCATATTGTATAAGGCTGTTTGGCTACACACTTAAAATGTAGTTTCTTTAGGTTCAGTTTCTGTTGCTTGACAGAGAGAGAGTAGTAGAGAAGAGAAGATAACAGCCTTTACTTGTTTTTAGTCTTTGTGGTTGTATTACATTACATCTCCTGTTTCAGAAAACAGTCAGTAGTGTACAGACCTGGGTCAAATGCTGGGTTCAAACTTTCTTTTAGTGTACAGAGATGCCAGGTTTGGTAGTTAAGTGTCTGACTGGTTTTTCTAGTTTCTTGTTTTGAAACAGCAGATTTAAAAAAATCTTACTGTATCTAAATACAAGGAAACAAATACCAGTATACTGTATGTGGCATGGAATTCGAAGTTCTAGCTGGATGGAATGGGTACAGTATATTCACTTTGAATTGAGTTTTCATAAATGTAATAATCTTGAAACGTTGTCTATTTGGAACAGATGCAGTATTCCAACATAGACTGGCTTTGTTATTACTGTAAATTCTCAAATGTTTGAATAATGAAAAAATTATTCAACAGATGAAAGGCTGGGCACAAATAAAGGCCCAGGTAAAAATCTTAAAGGAGCATAAGCAAAGTTATGCAATGGCTCTCATTGTCAAGTTTATCAGTAATGCTGTTTTTATTGATTCATTGATTTCAATCGCTTCTACTATGCCATTCTTTTGATCCGTGTAAAGCTTTTGTCAATGAAACGTAACACTTCCTGGACAGATTTTTCACATTAAAAATAGACTTTTTGATAGACTTTTACTTTGAAACATCTACAGGAAGTGTTGAGTTAATTGACAGGCACTTAACCAGTGGTAGAAGGTAACAAAGTACCTTTACTCAAGTACTGTACTTAAGTACAAATTTAAGGTAATTGTACTTTACTTGAGTCTTTTCTTTTCATGCCACTTTCTACTTCTACTCAAATACAGTTTAGAGAGAAATATTGTACTTTTTACTCCACTACATTAATCTGAAGGCTTTAGTTACTTTACAAATTAAGATGTTTGCACACAAAACACACATGTGGTTTATAAAATACGATGTGTTATTATAAAGTAAACTACCCAACAATATAACGGCCTACAAGTGCAGCTGAAATGATTAGCCAATTAAACGCAGAACTTTTATGTCAATTTTCCTGGTGCTACTTAAATACTTTTACTTAAGTAGCATTTTCAATGCAGGACTTTTACATGTGTAGTATTAGTACTTTTACTTAAGTAAAGGATCTGAATACGTCTTCCACCTCTGCGCTTAACGCTGATCACAAGAATGACAAAGAAGAAGCGACAGCAGTTATCTTGTGAGGGAGATCCGTATTTCTGTTCAATTCAACTTTCAACACCAAATCAAAAAGAGTAGCAGGTTAAGAAACAGAGAGAAGTCTTTCTAAAACATGATTATATATACTCATAAAACGGAAAAGCTGCTGTCTAATGAATCGTTGTTGTCCAATTGTTGTTTCAAATAATATTTGAGAATTTACAGGATAAAAATTGAGGTCAAGTTGCTATGAATTGACTGATTAGAGGTTAGGTCTACTGTGTAGAGGGGGGTGTAGATCTGGAAGGACTGTACAGGTTCAAAGTAAAAGTAAGTTGAGTGTCAATGGCATGTTGTGGCTGATCTTGCCTGGTTGTCCGGGTCTGGAGGAACGATCGGAGATCGGAATTTATTGACTTTGTTGTAGGAATGGGAAAAGAAGAATTTATTTTTAGTTTGGATCTGTTCAGTCCTTTCAGATCGGCCCAGGGTTCAAGGGATAGAAGTAGTTTGTGGATGAAGCTTCACTCAGATCTCCCTCCCCTGTCCCTTCTTCCTCTATCCTCTTCCACCTCCTCATGTTGTCATCCTACCTCCTTTGCTTGCTCCCTTAATCTCCCTCCTATGCCCTCTCTGCCTCAACCCTTTATTTCTGTTCTCTTCCCCCCTTCTCCCACCCCTCCCCTCTCCTTTCTTATCCACCCTCCTCCTATCTTCACCTCCTCTCCCAGGGGCCATATGGCACACTTAGGGGATGATGATGAGGATGATGATGGTGCAGATGATGATGAAACTCACACTCAGTAAGTTGTCTCCCAGTCTTGGAAGTCTGGTAGCCTCTCCCGCCAAGTCTCCCCATCTCTCTTTCTTTCCCCATCCGTTCCTCCATCTTTTCAAAGGGGAAAGGATGAGGAAGAGGAGCAAGGCAAGGCGGAAGGCTTCCCGTCTTTGCCACAGTTTCATCAACGCATTTCTAAGCAGCACACCCCACCATCACGCCGCATATTCCACCTGTGTTTGTGTGTTTACAGTGTGTGTTGTCTATGCCATTACTACTGTCTTTTGTGAAGTTTAATAGCTACTAACAGTAACCCTAACCCTAAAAACTCACCTGGAGTCTGATAATATAGAATGTTTTTGATTAGTTTTCAGTTATTTCTACATTTTACTTCCATAGATATACAGGGACAGTGAGTAACTTTAGACATGGGTAGGGCTAAACACCACAGCATTAAAGAGTACACGGTAGCTACATGTTAACCCAGCTACATGTAAAATTCTGGCATGTTGTAGCAATTCCTTTTCACTGGATTCTTAGTTGTTTTTTGATCCATGAAATAGGAGGTCTGGGTGTAGTTTCGGTGCTTAGATAAGTGATCCTTATAACCTTGACGGACTTATCTTATTTGCTGTTGTCTTGTTTTGTTCTCCATTTGCATCGCCATCTGTGCACCGCCTGTGTGTGTGTGTGTGTGTGTGTGTGTGTGTGTGTGTGTGTGTGTGTGTGTGTGTGTGTGTGTGTGTGTGTGTGTGTGTGTGTGTGTGTGTGTGTGTGTGTGTGTGTGTGTGTGTGTGTGTTCACGCTGTCCTCTCCTGCCTCTAAAACTGTGCATTTGGCATCTAGCCTCATCCCTCATTGTGTAAAAGCCAAATGTTTTCAGCAGGCCAGAGCTTTCTTTCTAGTCATATATTTTCCACCGCAGTCAGAAAGGCCCCAGTACAATGACTGCAAGAATAGAAACAACCTGGATTCCTAAATGGACTGCAATCAATAGCCGTGTGAAGTGCAATCAGAGCAACCGTTTCTGGCTATAAACAGGTTGAATAAGCTATGTTGTATGTAATGTTGTAGGGCCAAAATCACTTCAGAAAATAAACCATTTGGGGTGTACACTCACACTTCAAAATCTGTGCCAAGTGCATCCCTCCCAAGTTGTCAAAAAGGAATAACAAAACATTAGCTCCAAATATAGGCCTAAACATTTAGCTTTTAGCACAGGCTAACCATGCTGGCTTCCTACATGAATTTGCTAATTCTGTAGCTCATTGTCACAAAAAACATTTCTCCATTTATTTGTTACAGTGTAGGGCCAGTAGATTGTGTTACAAATTAACCTGCTTTCTTTTTAGATGCTTTTATGCCGGCTTCCCCAATTTCTGCAATTGTGTTTTTCTTAAGAACCCTTATATGCTCTCCTGAAGGAGGTTCTTTGTGATTTGCCAAATACAATGGCAAAATTCCAAATACAGTGTTTTCATTCTCCCTTTAAAGCCATAGTGCATGACTATTTTAGATTAATGAATGTCCGTTAAATTCAAGCTGTTGCCAAATGAGTTGACACAAAGCTGATTAAAGGACAATTCCGGCGCAAAATGAACCTAGGGGTTAATAACACATGGGAAGATGGCACCTGCAAACAAACGGTACTGTCTGTCGATTTCTTTTTACTTTACCAGTGCCCCGACTACTAGCATTACAAGCTACCCATGTGTTATTAACCCCTAGGTTCATTTTACGCCGGAATTGTCATTTAAGCCTATCTGCTCCACAAAACTCTCTGTATTTCTCAGTATGTTTATGAAATGGTGTAGTCCGGCGACATTCACGCGCGGCAGCTCCAGTGATGCGTTTTACGTAACCGCTGAGAAAGGATAACAGCAGAACAGCAGACAGAAAATACGCACTATAGCTTTAACGAGTTCAATCACAGACTGGAGTTTTTTAGCTGGCCCAGCCCTGAATGTTAAACCGTGTCAGTTACTGATGAGTTTCTACTGATAAAGTTTACATTAAGGGGTTAAGCCATATATCTTATATCTTAATTACTGTCTCATTTTTATTAGTGTTTCTGTATTTGTGCTCACTGTGATTGGCCCCCAGCCTTTGTCTGTTTTGATTTGGGTGCTCTGATTGTTTTTTTGTCTGTCAGTCATTAACAAGTGGCTCAATAAAGCTGTAGTCTATAAGGCAAAATGGATAAAATCTCTGCGAAAGCAATGCTGGTCTGCAGTCAAAATTATTATTCTGTTTAGCAAAGATGGCTACAAATAAGCATACTTCATAGAAATGTGAAGTATAGACCTTTTCAAAGTTGTAAACATAAACATTCTAAATGGCCCCAAGATGATTTCCTGTTGCAGTGTATGGGAATGACGTTAATCAGGGGTCATGCTGTTGCCTAGCAATGGAATTCACTGAAAAGGTCTATTGGAAAGTTATGTACTGTATATCCTTAAGCAACACTGGCTGTAATTGCCATCAGTTTTTCAGTATCAGCACTGCTATTCTCAGAGATTATACACATGCTCCATCTGTAGTTCTTAACGATCTCTGGTGTCCCAGTCAAGCTGTCCTCTTGTGTCTGTCTCAGGGTTTCTTTTAACATCTGATCACCCTATAAAATACCACATTTAGTCTGGATGCACAGACAATGTGTCAATGTCTTTATTAAACTGCAGTAGATTTAAACAGTGTGTTGCTCCTCTTTTGTCTGTATGTGATCCAGCCTATTCACCAAAGAACAGTTTAAAGCAACTGACAGTAGGATTTTTCTTAGGTATAAGTAGTTCTTTTAGAATAGGTATGGATACTAAAATATGCTATCTTATTATATCTATCCTGTATGATCAAAGGGAAAATTGCTTTGACATGGCAAGTTAAACCATGGCCTATGCCTGTATGTTGTTTTTAGTTCAACTCTTGTTTGTAATAAACAATGTTAAGTAGTCAATGTTATTTTGTCAAGCAGAATTTTCTCTTCTCATTCTTCAGTAAATCAAGCACTATCATGAGGCCAAAGGTCCCACCTCCCCTTCCTCCCAAGGTATTGGCAACTGAATGCATCCATCAACCACAGTCAATGAATTTGTCATTTGAGGTTTCATTTTAAAGATCAGTTTGTCTTATTTTGCAACATGGCTGTCTTGAATTCTGTTTAATGGCATTGAAAATGTGATTTGGTGGTTTTGAGAAATGAGCTGACTCTTTGTCCTTTTCGGTATTCCCCCCTCAGCCCAAGTCGATCTGCTCGTCCCAACCCCAGCAGCAGCAACTAAAACATGACGACAGCCAATCACACAGCGAGGACGACGGCGGAGGTGGAGGGACCATCAAACGCTGTCCAGTCCCAGAGACGCCAAGCCCCGCCAAGGCCGCCTCCAACGTCCCTCCGCGGCCCCCGCCCCCGAAGCTGCCGCCCCACCGCCGCAGTAGCCTAGGTAACGAGAGCCCGACGTGCGCGGACGTCGAAAACTCCGCTCCGGAGGATGATGGGAGCTTTAGGCATTTCTGGGAGTGGCTCCACACGCCTCACACAGAGGAGGAGCTGGAGGAGGCATGGGAGGTGCTGAAGGAGGTGAAAGAGGAGCAGGAAAAAGAGGAGGAAAAGGAAGAGAGTAAGAGCAGCCCCTTGATAGATTGGTAGTGTCCGCAGACCCTGTCGTCCCCTTCGATTGGTTGTGTGGTCTCTCATTAGTCAAGTCTTCGTAGTCTGATTTCTTTGTTCCATGAGTCCATTAATAACAGTGCTTTACATCTTTTGTTTGTAGTTTCTTCCGTCCCATGAGCTCCTGCTCAATATAAGTGTTTGTCATTTTTTGTGAAGTCTGATTGGTTGTTTAATCAATCAACAGGCCCCCCTCCCTTCTTCAAAGGAAGAAGGAAGAGGAGAAAGCATTGTCCTGGCTGATCAGAACTCAGACCGGTCAAAAGTTTGGGGTCACTTAGAAATTTCCATTCCACTCCATTACAGACAGAATACCAGCTGAGATCAGTTGCATTGTTTTTTTTAATCAGGGCATCAGTTTTCAGATTACATTATGTACTTACATAATTGCAAAATGATTCTCTACTGTTGTGGAAAGAAGTGGCTGATCTTTAATGCAAAACTATTCATCCAATGTTCCAAAGGCACATTCTGTTTACTAATCTGATATCATTTTAAAAGGCTAACTGAGAAAACACTGGAGAACCCCTTTGCAATTATGTAAGCACATAACGTAATCTGAAAACTGCTGCCCTGATTAAAAAAAACAATGCAACTGATCTCAGCTGTTTCTAAGTGACCCCAAACTTTTGACCGGTAGTGTAATAGAGCAGATACGTCAGGAATTGTGTTCTGTTTAGTTTAGTTTCTCTGTTTTTGATTCTTATTTTTTTATTCACTTTGACTAAATGTGTTTTTTTTTCTGTTCCTGTTAGCAGTTTTTTATGAATGTAAATGAACAGTTTCATTGAACAGTAATCAAACCTCAAACCTGACATCAAGGCATGAGGTCAAACAACGTAATTTACTTTTGAGGCAAACTTTTCTCTCATGATTAATACATGAGAGATGGAAGCTGAACAGGAACAGAAACCCCAAAGCAGAAACCAACCAATTTCATTTTGAACTTGATAAGCATACTTCTGAAGGAATACACTTATCAGTACTGTTTACATCAAATCATTTCTAGTGCATTTTATATTTTGATTACTTCGACTAAAGAAAAAGGGCATTTTATAAAAGTTCTGTTAAATCTAACTTTTCATGACCATGATAATCTCTGGACTAGAAAATTAGCAGAAGTTTGGTTTACCTGTTTGCTCACAAGACTGAATGAGACAAGGTGTCGCGTCCAATTATAACAAGTTGGTTGTTGGTAGACTGATCTCTATTTGTAGAAACTCTAATAATGTGGTTATGTTGTTTTAGAAATTTTACCAATTAACTTGGAACCAACTTTTCTCTGGAGATGTTGGCTGTGGTGTTTGGAGTTGAATCACAGAGATTAAAAACAGAGAATATTGTTTATTGTTGTTACAAAACAAATCAGCATAAACATTAAATAGATAGAAAACAAAGTTTGGAAATACACAGTTATGCTAGAATGGTCCTATAAGTCTTCAGCAGGCACGCATGGGTGAGTTGCACTGTGCGTCTGTGTGTGCGACGGTTGTTCTCCCATTCATCATGTTTTTGTCCATAGCTACTGCAAAAAAAAAAAACCTCATTATTTTACTATTTTATCAGCCAACTCTAACTCTTTTAACAGAGTAAGGCATGCAGATGTGTTGTTTACTTGCCAGATTGGTAGAGTAGACCAATCTGGAGACCAAGACCAGTCAGAATTGCCCAATATTGACCACTTTCTAGCAGGTTGTATATGGTGCATTAACACCTTGCTTCGCTCATGACCATATTTGATCCTCTGTATTCTTCCTGCTAGCCTGCTCCCTCCCTCCCTCCCTCCCTCCCTCCCTCTCTGCTCCCAGTAGTGTGTTTGTTACTGTTTTAGTTTAACTCCTCTGTGTCTTCAGCCCTGAAGATTAGGTTGTACTCATTAAAACAAATGCTATGTATGAGAAAATGTCAGTGTGAGTGGATTGTTATTGCAGTGTGTTCTGCAACTGAGTCTGTTTCATTCACATTTTTGCTCAAACACAGCTGCATATTCTCTCTCTCTCTCTCATACATTCACTTTCTCTGAGTTTGTCTTTCACACATTGAGTTGTGTTTGTGTTGTTGCAGGTAACGGGCTGAACACAGCTCCACATCCACATAGTGGAGAGAGGGACAGTCCAGCAGACAGACAGTCCACCATGCCCCCTAGTGTCCCCATACGGAAAGACAAGAAGGACGTTCCGGTAAGCAGACTTGGTTGTACAGCGGAGGTTCGGAGACCTCCAGAGACCTCTGAGGAAGTTCCTGTGTGTCAAATTCTAAACTGGATGTTTTAACTGAATTAGCTTAAAGTGAACTCATTCATAAAAATTTTAATTATTGACGTAATGCTGTGGCGCAGAGAAAACAAAGTCAAGGACTTTGTTGAATGCAGTTGGCTGTGTTTTGTTGGTGGGAAGCCAATCACTTCCTTTTATTTGTGCTAGCGACTCTTAGTGGTCGGTCAGGGTGCCTGTGCAAAGGACAACAACAAAGTCCACAATGCACAGGGATGTTTAAAACACAGAGTTAAAAAATGTAACTGACATCTGAGCATTTGTAGGAATTGTTGGTGCTGTATAAGAAACTATGGGACTGTATCTTTTTGTGTACCTTCAGCTTCATTACTCCCCCTATGTAAGAGTCACTTACAGCATGTTACCAAGTTATTTTGTTATCCTGACTGACTTTATGTGTGTGTATGTGTGTGTGTTTATATGTCTGTCCTAGAAGCCAATCAGTAATGGCCTCCCCCCTACACCCAAAGTCCATGTAAGTAACAGTCTTTTTTAGAAAACAGTTATTGTGCATGCTATTGTCCAGTAAAACAGAATCTTTGAACTGACAAAGTCAACATTTCAAGAATATAAAATATTTAATCACATGCTTTGCATCTTTTTTTGCATTACATTGCATTTTCAGTTGGTGTTCTCTATAGCAACTGATCAGTTATTTAAACCAAACTATTTACGCCTTCTGAAAACTCTAACAACCCCGGAAGAAAAGTCAGTGTCTAGCTCGATGAGGTTTTCTTTTCCCTGAGCAAAAAAACACCAGGCAGAAAGAAATGCAACACATTCAAGCGTCATAATCTGTAGAGTTTATCATTCGTCTCCTTCCACTGGCAGATGGGTGCGTGTTTCTCCAAGGTGTTCAACGGCTGTCCCTTGAAGATCCACTGTGCCACCTCCTGGATCAATCCCGACACCAGAGGTAACCAAGAGGATACAGTGTTAAACATAGGGCTGCACAATTAATCGCAATTGTATCGAAATCGTAATATAGACTAGTGCAATATCCAAATCGCAATATTTGTTAAAGGCAAAATATGTGTCTAACCATTCTGAATGAAGTATTGTGGGGCTGCGGAGACATCTTGGGCCTACAAATCCTAGCCTACAGACTAAAGGAAAACATCTTTGTTTGGTACAGATTCTTGCAAAAATCACACATGACTATAGTACATTTGTATTTGTGTTTCAATGAAAATGAGAATGATGATCCAAAAAATGTATCATTCCCTCCAATATCGTGAATCATATCGCAATCGCAACGTCAGTCAAAATAATCGCAATTTGACATTTTGCTCATATCGTGCAGCCCTAGTTGAATACATCCTGAATCAAACCAATCTGACTATTGAAGGAACTTCTCAGTGTTGTCTAATGTGAGCTAAAATGTTTCTGTGCATTTCAGACCAGTATTTGATATTCGGAGCTGAAGAGGGAATCTACACATTAAACCTTAATGAGCTACATGAGACCTCCATGGAACAGGTGAGACTAGAGATCATGCATTTTATGATGAAAGGAATATACTTCAGGAAAATATGGTTTTCACCTTCTTTACATTGTGGTTTAAACGTTTTTACTGTTATATTCAAGAAATTCCTAAATAATAATAATGCTGTCCAGTGGTAGTCATATCTGGTACGATGTTCTTGTTTTTTTTCAAACAGAAACCGCAATTATTAAAAAAGTTCTTTGATCTTTGAAACTGTCTTGATTCATCTTAATTCTCACTCTACCCTGTTTCTGTCTGCAGCTCTTTCCTCGGCGGTGCACCTGGCTATATGTCATGAACAATTGTCTTCTTTCCATATCTGGTGAGCTACAACACCTCTGTGTGATGGAAGTTGACTATATGAATAGTATTATTTTAATAACACCCTTTTATAGATCCCGTATCTAAAGTCAACATCATTCATTCTTTACTTTTGGTTTCTTCTTTTCTGTTCTCCCCTTTCTTATTCTGTTCTCTTCTGTTTTATTCCATTCCAGGAAAAGCCTCACAGCTGTACTCCCATAGTCTGAGCGGTATGTTCGAACAGGCCAGACAGTTACAGAAGTTACCAGTAGCCATTCCCACACACAAGCTGCCTGATAAGATGATTCCCAGGTAACTGTCAAATGTGTCAGTCATGTAAACACTAACAATGAAAACAGACCATTCATGTGACTTTGAACACAAAAAAGCCTTTTTTGAGTGACTGACTTCTTTCTTTGTCTGTTTATAGGAAGTTTGCGGTGTCCAATAAAATTCCAGACACTAAAGGGTGCCAAAAGTGCTGCGTAGGTGAGTTTTAGTGAAGGAGGAGTTATTTTTTGTGTGATTTAGAAGTACTGCTTGGCTCGACAGCGCTGCAAGTTCCAGACTGAATTTGTTGAAATCTGGCCTGTTACATTAATTACATAACCACACATAAAAACCATAGAAGAAGTGACTTGATGTTGTTCTGGTGTTAACCTGTATGTTATACATTTTTAATAAAAAAAGAAAATGTGTATAATATTACTGTTGGTACGTATTGTAGGTCTCATCAGTAAAGAATTCAACTTAAAAGTGCATCACTGTAAACCCACAAAATGTACCTTATACAAGATGAAAACATTTGACAGGTAATTGTGAGATACAAAGGCTACCAAGAAAGAAAATCCCAAATTACTGATAACTGGTGTTGTTTCCATGCAGTTCGTAACCCATACACAGGCCATAAATACCTGTGTGGAGCTTTTCAGTCTAGTGTCATGCTGTTGGAGTGGGTGGAGTCCATGCAGAGGTTCATGCTCATCAAGGTCAGTTTTTGTTTTTTCAAACCTCTCACGTGTGTTCCTGATCTCCTGTTTTAGCTCATTTGATTACAAAACCCATAGAGTATGAAGAGTATAAACTTGTAACAAAATGTCAAAGGTTGGTCTAATGTCTTTAAAGGTTAAAATGTTTGATTAGGGTTGGGTACCATACACTGTTCCTTTATGGGTACCGACTGAATTACGTCGGTACAAACGAGGACCGATTCACGAATTGCGGTACCTGAGAGCGCGCAAGCGTGAGCTAGTCTGTCCTCTCTGCATGTTGACAGAGAGCGGAGCTCCGCTACACACACACACACAGAGCTGTGGTGTGGACAGAGTGAAACTACGTTGTTGTTATGTCACGGCAATGCCAGTAAAGCCCTTGCAAGTGTGGTTACATTTTTCAAAACTACATGCGGACAAGGCTCGCTGTAATATAATACAATGACGACGTGAAAGCGACCGCTGTGCGGTTAACACTTCCTCGGAGACGGGCAGGAACACCAGTGTTCCATTTGCCCTGGTGACTGACTGACAGGCTGGAGGTTGTAAGTCAAGGCAATCTTATTTCTATAGCACATTTCAGCAACGTGCAATTCAGAGTAGGTTACATTAAACATTAAAGAGCAGTTAAAAAGAGCTAAAATAGAATAAGATACAAATACAAAAATAAAATGTCCAGTGTAAGAAATGAATAATTATTCATGACACATGAACTCTAACCTTAACCATAACTTGTCATGACAAAAACTGAATGACACTTACTAAAAGTTATTTCATAAACGTTTATGACTTTTTTTATAATGTCTATGGCACTTTCATGACAGCGTCATGTCACTATTATGTAGGTACCTTCAAGTAAAGTGTAACTGAAAAGTCTTACTCAGCTATGCGTTAGCACTGCCTGCTAGATTCAAATAAACCTGGATCTTTTTATATATTGCACTATTGTAAGATTTTTGTCTAAAGCACTACAGTTGTCTGTTTCTCTAGCAGAACGTTCTTCTGACTTCCTTGGGAGATGTCAGTAGTCCCGTATCCTCTGAGATAACAGACACTACTAAGGCAACTTCCCTTTCTTACCTACTGTCCTTTCATCTACTCAACAGAACATCGACTTCCCGTTGCCGTGTCCGTTGGAGGTGTTTGAGATGTTGGTGGTCCCGGAGCAGACTTACCCTCTGATCTGTGTGGCGGTCAGTAAAGGCACCGAACTCAACCAGGTGGTCCGGTTCGGCACCGTCAACCCCAACTCTACGTCCTCCTGGTTCACAGAAGCAGGTGAGAACAGTGACCAGTTCTTATGTTGCACCAACAGCACTTGTTTTTTTTCTGAGATGTTGCAGATGTTGTTGTGTACAGCGTGGAGGCCAAACTAATGCTTTCTCTCTGCAGACACACCACAGACGTGTGTGATCCATGTCACTCAGCTAGAGAGAGACACTATCCTAGTCTGCCTCGACAGTGAGTAACACAAACACATTTTTTTCACGTCTGTGCATTTGCACTCTGCTGCTTCAACACGTTTTTCGCAACAGATTTACCAGAATGTCACTCCACTGCTTCCATTCTCTTCCCAATCTCTCCCTCTCTTGCTACAGGGTGTATAAAGATAGTGAACCTCCAGGGCAGGTTGAAATCCAGCAGGAAGTTGTCAGCCGAGCTCACCTTCAACTTCCAGATTGAAGCCACAGGTAAAAGAAAAAAAGAGCTTGCACTTATACACTATATTTTCAACCATAAAAAATATAACTCATGACATAAAGATACACACCAAAATGTCTTTCATGAACTGAAATAATGAGTAATGTGTCTTACTATTAAAGGAACTGACATTGACATGCTGAGTGGATTTATACTCTACAAGTTTATTTGTACTTCACAGTCCTTGATATTGTTTCCGTTTCTTTGCAGTTTGTCTCCAAGACAGTGTACTGGCCTTCTGGAGGCATGGCATGCAGGGACGCAGTTTCAAGACCAATGAGGTGAGAATGATACTGAGTGTCTCTGTATGTGTGTGCCCGTTTAGGAAGGAAATGCACAGTAGAGGTGATCTTTGGACCGCCTAACTTTCAGGCGTCACGACAGGATGTTATTTGATCTCAGACTATTACCATTGTTGTAGCTTCTGAATTCCTCAAATATAAGGATGTGAGGACTTAGGGCTGGGCGATATGGCTGAAAACTGTATCACGATATAAGTGTTTCATATCAGTCGATATCGATAATTATTGATATTTTTTATGACCTATTTAAAATAAGGACCAGGAGAAAAAAATGTATTCAATTTAAACGTTTTTATTTTAAGCTTAACCTTCCTCCGATTATAATCCTCTCAGTTATAAAAGCAGAAATGTCAACACAACCATGGAAAACACTCAAATAATTCAAATGTAAACATAAGTCTAAAATCACAATGAACACTTCTGGTGAATGAAGTGTTTTAAAATATGTGCAGTGTTTTGTAAACATAGGAGAAATTGAAATAAAACTGAGGTAGACTTTACATCTGTAACATAAAAAACTAACGTGATACAGCACAGTAACAGTTATTATTTTTCTCCGTCTAACAGTCACGGTACAGCCTAAACCGTACATGGTGGGGGGGTGCTCAGCGGAAGCATGTCTTTGCCTATATGATATGCCACTGCCTCCGTTATTTATTTGTACCGTTTAGCTTTTACAGTCATAAGGCACTGAGAGTACCTCTCCGTGGTGCTCTGCTGCTTGTGCGGGGTTCCAGCTGCAGATGTTGTTGGACGTTGCTGGCAAATACGGCTGTGCTCCAAAGGGTGAGCGCGGCTAAGGTGGTAAAACAGGTTTGCGGTGCGGACGGTGGTCTTGCATAATTTGCAGACGACATTGGTCTGACTACGGTCAGACTTATAAAATCCAAAAAACTGCCATATTGGCGAGCTGACGTTTCCCGTTTCATCAAGAACTTCCGCGCTCGCTGCTTCACGCATTTTCCACTTATCACTCCACGGCAGTTCTGTTATTGAAGAATCCAACACGAGACAACGATATGGCGCAACCAAACACAATACTGTTACATGATTGGCTGTTAGCGTGTCACTCCCTACGTTGCTAGGCTACCAGAGAGCGAGTGCCTTTGTTCATGCAACCAAACTTGCTTTGAAACTTCTGGTTTCTTCCGACGAAGAAAAAAATAAATAAAAAATTATCGAACTTTTATCGAGCGCATTTTTTATTGATATTGATTACATGTCTATCGCGATACATATCGTTATCGTTTTATCGCCCAGCCCTATGAGGACTAATGGAGCAGGTATTAGGTTAACAGTATAGGTAGGCTTTTCCGACTTGCAAAAAAAACATGAAACAAAGCCTAAATTAGCTATTTTTATCATATATATATATATATATATATATATATATATATATATATATATATATATATATATATATAATATCCCTATTTTACTTCTTGGCCACAATACTTGAAATTTAGTCAACATCCTACATCTTGACGTTGTGTCTCTTTTTCTTATTTTCTCTCTTCCTCATATATTCGTCAGATCACCCAGGAGATCTCAGACAGCACACGCATCTTCAGACTACTGGGATCAGACAGGTGAGAACACACACCAACACACATCTCCTCACTTCAAATATATATTACACAGACACACACACACACACACACAGGTCTCTTTTAACATCCTCTCTGATGTCTTATCACTGAAGACGTTTCGACTGTAGAGATCCAGATGCTGAGGATAGAGGTCTCACTCTGCCCAGGTATACTCGCTACTCGCTGGCCACTGCCAGCTCAAAACGCTGCCTCTTTCTGTCGGGACTCTCAAGATCTGCTTGGCACCGGATGTCATTGATCAGGAGCTTTAAGGCTGTGTGAGAGGAAGAGAGAGTGTGTCTGAGGAAATTTAGCAAAGTTTTTGGGGATTTTACCTGTTCAGTCATGACAGCATAGACACCAAAATCATTTGGCTGGCCTGATGCTGCAAGCTAAGACTATTTTAAACTAATAGTAGCAATATCTCCAAATTAGACAGTGAGATGTTGTAGTAGCTCTTTAGTCAAATGCTGTGCATCTGGTTTTGTGTCAGGGATTGGTAAAACCTGCACAAAATATTACCAAGAACTACCTTTGTAGGGAATGGATCATTTTTTGGTGTTTATTGTCTCATTACTGAGCAGCTGAGTCCCTTTGAGTTCCGATGTTATGATGTGTGAGTGTGTAAGCCTTTGGGTCCCTCTTAAAACAGTATTACCGGCTTTCTCACCGTTTTCCTCAGTGAAAAGTGTACTTTGTGAAGGGTTTAGTGTCCGAGCAAGTCTTCTCCCTCTGCTGCCTTTTTCCAAATAACAGGGTTTTTACAGGCTTGGACCATATCCTGTGTGGGTTTCTGGCTGTCTCTACATATTGCTACAATACATCCTGGGTCTTAACAATGTCTTCTTATTTTGCTCAGTGTTGTATTTATTTTTGCCAGAAGCAGACTGGACTGTTCTTTTTTCTGGGATTTTAAAGGTGAAATAAATGTTTTGAAACTAAACTGGATGGTGTGTGTGTGTGTGTATGTGTGTGTGTGTGTGTGTGTGTGTGTGTGTGTGTGTGTGTGTGTGTGTGTTTGTCTGTCTTGCAGGGTGGTGGTGCTGGAGAGCAGGCCTACAGACAACCCTACAGCCCACAGCAACCTCTACATACTGGCAGGCCATGAAAACAGCTACTGAGAGACACACACACAGACACACACCCGCACATAAACACACTCTCTTAACAGCCTACGGGAGACACACTCAGCCCAACCTAACCGCTAACCCACCCAACCTCCTGTGTAACTGGGAGATTAGCTGTTCATGGATGCAGATGTCGATTCCCAGTTGCAGACGTTTAAAAATGCACCACAGTTACAGTTACATGTGTATTAGTTAAGCGTGTTGTAGTAGGGCAGCGGGTTGTGGAGCTGTCTCTGACAGGGCGAGGGTTAGAACTGCTGGTCCGAGGCCAGTTTAGGTTGAGATAGCCGAGGGAATCTGCACCTCAGTCCAGCAACTTCAACCACGAATCCTTCCTGATACCATCCCATGTTTTCCCTTCATACTGCACACTGGGGGAAGTCTGACATCAACACTACTTCTTCTACTAGTTGTACACCTACTACTACTACTGCTACTTGCGCTAAAGCTTCACAGAAGAACCATCTTGCACAGAAAACCTTTCTCTCCTTCATCGTACTTTCTCCCTCTTTCCTTTCCTCCCTCTTTTTACTACACCTTTATTTATTGTGGCATGATGTAACTTTAACAACCAGGATGGCTTTCCTGTTTTATTTGTTTGTTTTTTAAAAAGGATAAAAAACAAAAAAACAGACTAAAAAGCTTTGCCACCTCTGCTAGCATCGAATTCCAATATCCCGTCGCAACACCACACAAGTGCTTAATTGACCTCTATTTAATTGTTGTAAATATAAATGTAGTATTTTTTTGACAGAGACGAACACTAAAAAGACTGGTCATGTAGATAGGCGTGTGTATAGTTGCTCTGTACAACTATGGAGACAAACGGAGACAGACAGGCGTGGAGGAGGAGTGACGGGGCAGTAAATTCACTTCCTAGTTCCCCGATCCTGTGACGAGGGTCCGGGAGCAAAGACCCCTGCAGTCTCTTCAGGTGGACAGATTTAGCAATCTGATATTACTCTAATAATCTGGAGCTCAGGATTGAACTGAGCAAACGCAGGAAGCAGCGCTGATTGGTCATTTTGGATGTTGCATCTGTCACCAGCGGAACTTCCTGCTCGTTTGCATCATAGCAACAGTCGTCGGGGCAACGGACGTTACACATACTGCTCATTTAAGTTTGTTTCTTTTGTTTTGACATCCTCCCTTTGGTTTTTTTTAACGCTGTTTTAATCGAAAAGCTTTTTTTTTATTTTGCTATTTTTTTATTTTTTATCGAACCACTGGTGTTACAAATTTGCACAGAGAAAAGGTATTTGATAAACAAATGTGATGTCATTATAATATATGACCTTGTGTGTATGCACAGTGTGTGTGTGTGTGTGTGTGTGTGTGTGTGTGTGTGTGTGTGTGTGTGTGTGTGTGTGTGTGTGTGTGTGTGTGTAGACGTAGAATATGCACATACAAGTGCATCATGTACAGATCTGGTCTTGAACACGTGACAGTTGTGTTTCCGCCCGAGGCCACTTGAAAAGAGCACCAACCGATATTAAAAACCAATAAAAAAATGCTGAATTTACACAAGAGGACACATCATTTATATTTATTCAGTAGACCTGGGATATATATTCAGTGTAAGCCATAATTTCTGGCACTAAATTGAACTTCTGTGGAATTCCACAGGCGTAGCGTTTGCACCATATAAAAGTGCAAGGAGCTGTTCTATTAAAACAATTACATTACAATTACTATGGTTTAATATATTTCACTATGAATAATCTGGAACAGTTTGAATAACGAGTGGCAGAAAACCCTTCCCATATGGTACTCCCAAAGAGGGTAAAACAAACGCTACAAATTGTTTTAAAATTCTGCTTGAAACGGATCTATTAAGCATGGACACATTAACTGTACAGAGTAAAGTACAGAGCTAAAGGCCCGAGCCTAGCACCAGCCTCTACTAGGCAGGAGATTGAACTTCTGTGTAAATCCAAATGTAGTCCTTTTAGTCATATTTGGAGAAGTTTTTAACTTTGGCCTTCATTGCTGTGACTTTTTTAAAGGCCGGCATCTGTATAAGAGATCACTACATGCATGCATGTGCACTGTGTGGTGTGTAGGAGAGTCTCCATGTGGCTGTACACTACCAGTCTTTACAAGCTGTGACACTAGAGGTTGCTTCAGAGGAAGTGAACGCTAGTTTAGCTGAATTTAACTGAGACAACATCGCTAAACGCTTAAAGAGCTGAAATGTTTTGGTTCACCTTTCAAGTGGGCCACTTTCTAGGAGTCAATTTCTCAATCATTTCTTCATTGTCTCCATAGAAACACAGGTATAAGCTTATAAGTAAACCAACCAGCTACCAAATATACACTATTAAATTAAAAGTTACTGAACTGCTAACATCAAAGCTGAAATCCAATTGACACAATAGCAACGGCAACAATTAGAAAGTTTAAAAATGTTCTATCCACGGAGTAAATGGAAGATTTATTAATGGAGGACAACATTTCAGCTCTTTTTAGATGTGTCACTGAATGTTACTAAGGTGGTTTTAAAAGAGACACGTCGCCATGTTGGGGGACAATTTAAGAAAAGAATGTAAAATCTTTCTCTAAAAGCTTTCCTTCCACTGCTCAGAAAGTCATAATCTCTTTTTTTTGTCACTCACCAACATGGCAGCATGTTCCTCCTCCAAACGTTAAGTGACAGGAATCACACCCTACACACTATTTTACAATGCTTTCATGTGGTTTAAACAGATCCTCTCACTGGATTCCAGCTCCTGCTGCTTTATTGCACTGTTGGGGCGAAGTAGCTAAAACAAGGACAGTCTAGTGAAGTGTAGAGAGCTTGAATCCACTGTGAGGATGTCAATTATTTGTGTACTTTTTTTTTTTTTTTTTTTTTTTTTTTTTCTTTTTTTTTAATCGCCTGTGCACAATTTTCTTGCATAAAATGCCCACAGAGTGTTGCTCTGCACCTGGAAAACAAATGTCAATAATATGAATCCTATAAAGCCCCTGACACACCGACCCGACGACCGACCGTTGGCAGAGAAGCCAGTCGGACTGATCAGTCGGCTCCCTGAGGTTCAGGAAGTGCCTCGGAACATACCGAAGCGACGCTGACTTGAGCGTATGTTCTGCGCGACACGTAATACGTCTCCATAACAGCAGGCGGTGCTAATCTTGTCGCCCAAAACCGGCAGCTGATTGGACGAACGCATTACGTGGGCCCGGCTGCTCCCGGATTTTTCAACCGGGCATAATGGCAGCTTTGTTCGTCAGATTTTGAGAGGCGTTAGTCAAGCTCATCCTGCTCGTCATTTCCGGGCTAGCACTCCACCAATCAGATTGGTCATTGAGTCCGACTGCCCGCCCTCCGACCCAGCAAGTCAGGTCTGCCCAAATGAAGGACGACGGCCCCACCGAGGGACAATGGCACGGAACACACCAAACAGACTCGAGTCACTGACCTCGCCAGAATGTCCGACGGCCGATTATCGGGTTGGTGTGTCAGGGCCATTAGACTTGAAGATAGCACACTTAATTGCCATGTATTGAGTTTGGAGTGGAAAATGTATTCCCTGATGTGGTGCCCTTCATAGAACTCACTACCCCAGATGAGCGACTTAGCCACAATCGTGCTAATATATGTGCTTCTGGCCAACACCCATTAATAGAAACGTGTCATAGATTGAGTGCTGCAACCAAGTTTTATTCACACAGTCAGATTATTTAACAAAACTATTTTCTTAGCAATTTGTTCATTCAGTGTCAAAAACATGAGTACTACCCAACATACTCAATAGGCTCGCATTGACATTGCCAATCATTAATTATTCAGTTTTCATATTTATGCTCAATTCAGTTGATTTGATCAATTCCTTTCTTCCTTACCGGTTCATCATAGTTTTTGGGAAATAAATATATCACGCATTCATTTACATTAGGGATCAGTTGATGTCAAACATATATTTTACATTTTTAAATGAAATGCCAAAATATGTTGAAATGAACATTTTTATGGCCAAGTTTAGATAGTCTACCTCTTATGTCCTACATGAAAAAATATATGTCTGATTCAAAGACAGCCATCCACAGAGTATAAAGTTAATGGTAAACAAAACATCTTCTCTAAAACTCTTGTTAAAATATCTTTGTCCTCTCAGTTGATGCATGTAAATGATCAGAAGATGAGAAATTAATACAATTTACTAAAACACATGAAGACAAAATAAATGAGAGATTCCACTGAAAACGATTTATAGCTTCTTTTTTAAGGTTTTCTCTCTTTCCTGAAATATCCAATTCCTTTTTTATTATGATATCTCAAGCCTAAGTTAAAACTCATCCTGTATCATAGCTGTGGGATTGAATGATGCTTCCATGGCTTCTAATTTTGCCGTCATAGACATAAACTTAATCTATGTATATTCCCCTGAAGCAGATGCCAACATGGCCTTCCATTGTGCTAAACTGTTAAAAAGTCCATTTTGTTTTGTGAGCTCAACTACTCCTGGGTCAAAGGATGTGTGAAAATAATTCAAAGAGATTGTTTAAAGATGATGTAGACACGTGATATGTTCATTTCTCGAATGTTAAGAGAAAGAATAGTAAATTGGCATTCGGTTCTTTACGGCTCTCATAGTGTCCGTGTAGTTAACCCCATCTATCTGGTGCTCCGAGCTGATTAAAGTAAACAGATGAGCTATAATTTGCAAAAGCTGTTTGGTCCTCCCAATATTAAACAAAACCCAATAAGCCTCCTCTGTTCTGTAGCTTTTACATCACCTTTGTCTTTTGTTTTCATAATGCAATGCACACGTTATAAAATGTATATAGTGTAAAATAAAAATGGGTTTGTTTTACATACTGTATAATTGCCTATATTTTGTTTCAGAAGTGTAACAGATTTATGAGATGACAGGTTAACACATTAAAAAGAAGGAACTCAAACATTTGCGGTCTTGTGTTTATTTTTGATGGACAGAAGAGTTTAAGACGTGTCGACACATGTCAGTGGAAAAAGCACAAATTTAGAAGTTCATGATGCCTGAATTATGGTTAGCTGCTATGTTTTCAGGGTTCTGCTAATTGTACATTCTGGCTCATTGTCACACTCAATGTCATGGCTAACTGGGACACTTGAATTGAACAGATATTACATACATATTATTAGTAACACGTTTGCTTTTGTCTACTAAAAAGGGTGTTTTTCTCTAAGAGCACTGGTCCACCAGGTAAAAAAGCCTTGCTTTTATTTAGAGCTGTTTAATTACTAGGGTTGGGCATCGAGAACCGATTCCTACTTGTGTTGCAGCCATGGAGCACAGTAAGCAGCGCTCTAGTGTGGATTTATTTTGCATTGAAAATGCCCGGTAAAACTGCAACCCACCATTGAATCAAAATAAAACTTTCCTCTTATTTGTGAAATAAGCATGTGGCCCGTTTCAACTCCACCCCTCAAAGAATTGGAATCGAGAATCGATAAGAACCGGAATCGAAAGGAAGAATCGGAATTGGAATCAGAATCGTTAAAATCCAAATGATGCCCAACACTGATCCTCATTTTAGAGCTAAAAAGGGCCAATTCCAAAATAAACACACACAATAACATTGATTTGAAGCTGATTCCAGGTCCAGTTTATATCAGTTGCAGAGCTGCATTTCCAGGTCAACCTCCACCATCTATAGGCAGGAAAACTTCATTTAATGGCAACTTTTTGTAGTTGAGGCTTCATAATATACATTTTAAGCATGCATTATGATTGTTTCTTCAAACAGTGATACTTACTGTAAGCTCCCTCCTCTAATGGTCAATGAAAGAGCTTAATGTGCACAAGTTCATATCTTAAGAAAGTATAATAATAATTTAAAAAAAAGTAATTCAAAGAATAATTCAAAAGCTGATTTTTGGTGCTTTATAACCACAAACTGATTTTGTTTTACTGTTGTAAAGATTTTTATCCTGTCGGACTGGGTATTGAACCGGCAATCCCCCCCCCCTCCCCTCATTTCTTTTTTGATACGGAGGAGTTATCAGAACTTTTACCGACATGTTTCATTCATAAAATAGTGATGCCGTGGCAGCAGGAAGAACGAGGATGCTAGCAGCTGACCTGATGACAGCAAGGGTCACAGGTTGAGAGCTCCCGGAGGTTTGGCCTACTAAGTAGCCTGCCTACAATTTTAAGCCAGAACAAAAATATATAGTTTTTATACAGACTTGTGTATACATTATATATTCTAGTGTATTATCATAATTTGTTTAACATGAGCAATTTATATATATTTTTTTTTACCTCAACCTCAAACCAGATAAAGACTTGCGCACCCCCTGTGATCTTTGCCGCCCCCCTGAGGGGTGCCCGGACCCCAGGTTGGGAACCACTGCACTAAAGGACAGTGTGACACGATAATGTACCCTCTTTCTTTTATTTTATTCTGCAGGTGGCAGAAGATTGCATTTCTAACAAGGACCAAACAGCCTGCTGAATGTGAGTGAGTGTTTAAAATGATTTAAATGTTTTAAGTGGGGGTTTAAAAAAATCAAATTCAAATCAAATGAAGTGTTAACGGTGAAAGACTGGAACTTTTAATCAATCTGCTGATACCTAGAATGATAATAGCCTATTTATAACAAACAGGATCCAGCTGAGCAACATAATGCATTTTCAATGTGGACCTTTTATTGAACAATTTTCTCTTGATTGTCACATTAATCTCTTAACAAAACAGTTATGTTCAATGCATAGAAAAAATTGTCATAAAGAAAGAAAACATTGAATGTTTTGTTTTGAAACAAAATGCACAAAATAACAAGTAACAGCTTAAGTTCTTTTCTCCTGAGTATATGCACAATATAATAATTTCTGGTTATGGCTTAAGACTTTAAGCCGACTGGTAGACAGTTGTACTGAAGAAACAGGTGTCAGAGCCAGTTAAGGGGTGAAATAGTATGTATGTTATGTTTAGGGTGCCATTCTCCCACAATGAAAGACAAATGGGGAACCATCTGTCAATATCGAACCTTAAACACTTCAAAAGAGGATCTATATTAGGTTTGCACAGATATGAAAAGTTTGACTTTGAAAGTTGGGGTACAAATGATACACCTTGGAAACAAAAGGAGTTCTCTAAAATGTTTTGGGAAAACTGGAGGTAGAGCAGAGCTATTTATTTACAGTATGGGGATGGATTGTGTCAAACTATGCCCTCTATTAGACAGGTGTGACCACACCATTAACAAAAGGTCTACATTTGGTCTGCATAGTCACATTTAATCTAAACTGACTCAAAACACATGTAACCTAAGGACCTTATCCTCCTGTGTCATTTTGGTGAGGGCCAGTGTTACTACTAAGACTAAAACCTTCAGTACTGTTTTGTTGATAAATGGCATTGACAGCAATGTCAAATGCTTTCCCTCAGTATAAAGGCCAGGGGCAGGATTTTGTCTTTCAACTTAGATTTATATTTGGAAATGATGAGAGGAAAGGTTGCTTAGCTAAATGGCTTACACAAGTACAGCATTTCTATAGCAGTTGTAAATGTAAAACAACCTCAGTTTGTATCTTAAACTTGTATTACACTTTCTAATTGATCAGTCTGTGTGTGATAGTGTTGTTCATACAGCTGTGCCACGATTTATCTCCAGCTGTACCAGTTTGGGATTTTTCCCCGGTGTCTCATGTTCACCGTTGTTTTGGTTTTCTGGTGTTTTCTCACCTCCCTTCTCTTTCTTCTCATCACTGCTCCTGTTGGAAACAAAGCACGGAGGTCAGTTTGATTCTTCCATGTCAGAGTGTCCATGTACTTCCCTCTTTTCACAATCAGTCAAAACAGCTACAGTGTCAAGCCATTCCTGTGCTCATTTCCATTCTTACTTCTTCTTGAAGAGTTTCTTGAACGAGCTCCTGAAGCCTCCTTTGTCCTGCTTCCGACTCCTCTCGCTGAATGGGGTGTGGTTATTCTCCTCTGTCCCGCCTCTCCATTTTGACTCATCCCCCCATGATTGGAACCCAGAGTCCTGGTGGGGTTAAACACAACAATAGATTTATTTCAATTATGGTTTGATTACATTTGGTACCATTCACTCTGTGCTCAATGTTCAACTGACACTATATGTTAATTGGAACAGACAGCTTTATGGTATTTGCTAAAACCCACAATGCTGAGCAGCCCATGAAGATCATCACTGTGCTTGTCGATATCCACTCTGTTCCCCAAGGGGCTGTGGACCTTACGGGATGGGGTGGGGCACCCCTTGCTGCCCTTACTGCCCTGGCGCTCCAGCTTGGCATGGCTGCCCAGTCCCGACCTTTGGAGGTGGTCTGATAGAGGACCACCATCCAGACCACTTACTATGTTGTCCATCTGCAGACCGTTCAGTGACTAGACAGCAGAGAAAATATACTTGATTTTTACACATTTCAGAATCATTTTACTGTAGAATCTTTCTCTCTACGTACAAAAGCACATAGGCTACATGCTCACCTTGCTTTTACGCTGGCTGGCCTGAAGAGGACGATGCTGATTGCGGCGCATCATTACAGCTTCATCCGGAGATACACATCCTCGGTTGGGCAGTTTGTAACCATTCCCATGGCTTCCACCATTGCCAAAGACATCTCGGGTTGTTGACACATTGGCTGCCATTGCGTGATGTGATGCTGAAGGGGCTTTGGGGCACCTCACAAAAGCAATGTCAATAGAGGAATCTGAAGAGGCAGAGGAGCAGCGGTCGAACATGGAGACATCATGAAGGGAACTTCTGTCCTCTTCATAGAGGCTCTCCATCCCTGGAGGGTCTGGAGGGAGAAGGAACTCTCCAAGGGCATCGGCCAAAGCGGAGCCCGGTTGAACCTGACGGAAGTCTGAAGGTCTGGAGGGCAGATGATGCTGGCATGACATGGATCTCTCAGATGCTTCACTTTCTGGGATACTGCCAAGACCTGAAAGCCAAAGGTTGGTTCACTGGTTGACCGATGAGGCAATTGCCCTAAAACATGGGTTAGGGTTAAGAGTTGCATGTCGGTTTCAGCCGAATCCGTATATTGGGATACATAAAGCGACATGAAAAACCTAAACAAAATAATTACGAACAGGTCTACAAAGACCAGGGTGCCAAGATGCTGAGTATACCCTGTCTTTTTGACCCAAGACATTGAAGCCTGTGTCTTGGACTTAAGGGATTGACGATTTTACTCAGCATTCGCCAGAAAATGTCTGATTTCACTGGGGGTTATACTTTGGCATAAGACTTTTTAAAAGTCTACTCTTTTCCTATTTCTTGTCACTGGGCAACACGATGTAATGACTTGGCAGGTCTTTCATTACCAGGGTTAACAGTAGCGGTTTTTGGCACAGGTGAACCGGGCAGCATTTTTTCATGACACATGGGGGCCAGCATGAGAACTTTAAAAAAAGAAAGCTCTGCGCTGCGAAGCGTTTTTCTGTTGTCTATCATTTCATTGTGTGGGGAATTGGCAAATCGGCGCCCCCTACAGCTGCAAGCGCCCTGCTTGCTGAGAATGGAGCATCTCGCTGTAGCCCCGGGAAGGCGGATGTCAAGGCCCTCGAAGGGGGTCTCACCCTGGTTGAAATTCAATGTAGAACCGGCACTGAGGGTTAAACCCCTGTGTTGGCAAGCAGTCACCCTGTTGTGTTCCTAAGCAAGAGACATAATTCATACCAACTCCAGGTATGCAACTTAAAAGATCCAGTATGCTTAATAAGAAGTGGTATCTGAACATGTCTAAAGGTATGTGTTTATGCCTGTCCCAAATGGCCATATTTGGTTAAAGCTATGTGAAGTGGGCATGTGTGTCCGATTGTGAGTTTCACAATGGTAAAAAAGGTGTGTGTCAGAAGCTGTCTGACAATCTGTCAAGCATTTAATTTGAATCACAAGCCTACCAAATAACACACCCAGCATGCCTGGAAAGATTATAATTAGAGGTTTCTACAGACCTGTTGGTTTGTGGCTCCGTGAGTCCAGCTCGGGGCTGAAGAACGGGAGCTGGGAGGGCCACTCTGTGTCGTAACAATGAGTTTCGGGTTCCTGGTCGCGATCCCAATCCTGGAAATGATGAGACTGGATCTGCTCCAGGAGACGCTGCTTGCTCCGCTTCACCTGGTTGACATGTTCTCTTTGAGGGATAGATGATTCATATAAGAGGATTCATCAACTTTTTTTATGGTAAAACAGATAAGCGCACTGTATGCTACCTGCCTAGCAACAAATAGGAAGGTAGTTAAGAAAATGTAAAAACACTCACAACGTGGCACCATTGCAAGGGTACGGTGAGCCAATGTTGTTAGCCGGAATCCCACTTTCTACTGTCTTTAACAGCTGTTTCATGGTAGACCTGCAGCGCAGATCCCCTTATTTTGTTAGGTTCAAACGGTGGGAATATGTCTTGTTTAACCTCTTACCTTTAAGCATGTTATGCTATTTTTTGGTAGAGTGGTAATACTGACCTCTTCACCTCTTTGCGGTTGTGCAGAAGAAGCTCCTGGTTGTGTTGGAGGAGGTGGTGGTACTGAGCCGTGAAGGACCTGAACTGCTGGATGCACACCAGTAGCAGGTAGTAGTCTGGGTGATCTGCGTGTGTCTGCCTTAGCAGCCTCTGCACAAACACAGATATGCAACTTACTTATTTATGTTCACACATCTTTGAGCAGAAGTTGTCTTCAGATTCACCAGCATCAATGAGATATTAAACATAGTTTTCTGTTTCCACTCCATGATCATGTTTCTTTCTTCATGCATCAATATCTGTTGTTCAATTATCTTTTTCAATATAAAGTGCATGGCATTTTTGTTACATGTATGAAATGTGCTTTATGATGTTTGAGTTTAAATTGACAGTGTATGGCATTTTAAAGTGCCTTAACCCAACCTGTAGCAGGAGCAGGTACTCAGGGATCCTCTGAACCGGCTGAAGGAGCAGAGTGTGGAGGGAGGGTTTGGATTCATCACCCATTATTTCACTCTGATAGAAGCACCGTGCAGCCAATCAGGATGGAAGAACAAAACCAGTTAGTACGGCAGGTATAAGCAATGTGTCTTTATTCAGCTGTATCTGTAGCTATGATACATAAACAGGGCTTGATATTAACCTTTTGGGCTATCAGCCAAAGTGGCTTCTACATATTTAAGTTACATTTCTGAGTGGTTTTAGAATAACAGGGATGCTGGTGTTGGTATTTTAAGTTTCAACATATTCTGAATTATCATACTGCCATGTAATGCTTTTAGAAATATTATGCTTTCTATCCATCTATCTATCTTTTCATCCCTTTACTGTCTTATCCTTTTCATGTCATATCATAGCCTATCACATCATTTCCTGTCCTGATCTCATCATGTCTCCTTTAGTGTTACCCCCAGGAAGGCAGAAGATTTCATTGAGGTGGAGGCAAGCATGGTGACGACTGCCAGACAGTCTGGAAGCTCCTTCAGGTAGGACACATAAAAGTCCAAGAAGTCACTCTGTATGAGGACAGAAAGAAGAAGTAGTGAGAGATGTTAGGCCATGTTAGGCACCCCTGAGTAGTTAGGAGAAAAAAGGGGTGGGGGGGGGGGGGCGGGGGAGTACTACCATCTCTCTAGCTACCACTCCACTTGGTCTGTGCTGCACTTCCACTGGCCACCCTCCATTTTCCAAGCCAAGAAACCATACCAGCACAATCTATCATTCTCAGGCCTTCCTTTAATCCACATGAAATATAAGCACATATAACAAACTAAACAAATGACATTTTAAGTAAAAAACTATTTTAAAAAACTATTACAAAAGTACAATAACTGTATATTTCTTTCATATAATAATATTTTGATACGTTTGTAATTAGAGGATTCCTTTTCTTTTATTATTTTTATTTCTTTCTTGCTGTTTTTCCTTCCTTAAGCTCTCCGGCTATCAGTGGGCGAGGACCCATAATGCATTGTAAACCTGCCTTTATTTTTTGTAAATAGGTAGGTGTTCCTACCAATTACTTCATTTCCTCCCATTCATTCAGAGGCAGTTAGCCACACATTGGCTTTAATAGAATCGACTCATCGGCTTCAGTGCATTGTGTCTGCTTTTGGCTTTCAGCAGGGGTTTGGCTGCCACTAGCACCCTCCTAATATTACAAAACAGTTTTTCTTTTAACTTTCAGTCAAGGATTTTTGATTCTTAAAATCCACACATCCCTGGAACGTTTAGATTTTTAAACTTCTGACATTTGTGGCAAATTGAATTCCCAATTTTGTCTGAGAGGAAGTCCCCTCATATGAAAATGGAAACCCTGAAGTGCACTCAAATGTTTTTTTTTTTTATAGAAATAACCTTTTATATATAAAAATCGTAACATTACCATCACCATTCAGGGGTCAAGTCTTTCAAATAATTGTAATTTTGTCAGCTAAGGATTAGTATCCTTTTTTGCTAACAGTTTGTGTGTGCAGTGGTAACACAAATCACTGTTGTTTCTGTACTACATCTGTTCTCCAACTTTCAACATGGCTCTGCTGGAATTTGACATTTGACATGTCCGTCACGGCTGCCAAAGTGATTCAGATTCATTATAAACAGCCAGTCACAAGACCAAAACGTTTGACCCCTCCACATTAAATTGCCTGGAACAGCACTGTGCATTGTGACTAGGAAGTATTTGATTTACAAGCAAATACTCTGGAGGTCCACATCTTTTGTAGATATATCCTACATTTCTAGAGATTTTAATGTTTGGTTATTGTTGCTGGTTAAACTTTTTGGTCATTCTGGAGGCTGTGGTTTGGGGTAGTTGTGTTGTATCGAATTGCATTATACCAAAAGATTCCTTAATATACTTTGTCAACAGTGGTTAAATTATTTCAAAAAGAAGTGAAAAAGTGCAAAGAAGTGAAGCAATCTGTTGCACAAGCTGCTCAGCCTGGACTGTATACAGACATTGGTGCAGCAACTCGAGCTAGCACCTTTACAGGCTACTGTCTTGTAAAGCAACTTCATTTTGACCTTACAAATTGTTCAAACAAATGGTGAAAGTTGATAAAATACACATAAAAACTACTCTCTATATTCAAAATTTTGTGGTTTACCTCTTTGCTGGTAAGCCTCATAAACACATCTCCCATGATGCCTTGCCACTGGCTCTTGAGCACACGCTCCTGGAGAGTATGGAGGAGCTCAAGGTGCTGCTGGATCAGAAATCTCAGAGTGCTGGGAAACGGACTAAAGACAGCGAGAAAGAGAGAAGAGGGTACACAGAGAAAACTTTCTTTGTTATAACAACAAAGAACAAGAGAAGGCACAAAATCTTAAAATAAGAATGAAACATGTTCTTGTCTTACAGAAAAATTACATGCAAAACCAGCATGTGAAAATGGTTTTAATGCACATTTTTGTAAAATTTCATTTTTTTCTTTGAAATGTGAATATTGTTTAAGCTCTCAGAACCGGCCCATATACAGAAGTAATTGCAAACTTCCTTCATGTTTGACCTTTTATGTAATATACTAAACTTTGTGACAATTATTGTGCCATCTTATGTGACAGACATTTGGCAGCAGGTAAATCAGATTAAAACAAATGCAATCATTAGGACCCAGTTCAGCATTTGCACTTTTTCATTGGAGCTTTTGGTCATTGGGGACACATGTGCTGAAGCTGAAGCAGTGATTACATTAGCAAGCTGTGTAGAGTCTTGTCTAAAATAGTATCATCTCTGTCTCACTGGTGTTTATAACCTGATTTTATTTAATTAGCTTATTTCCTGTTATCCCCTCACTATAAGTTCTGAAATTAGATTGGTAGCCACTCCTGGAATAAATGCGTGAGTGTTGATCTGTGTGTGTTTATGTGGATTAGTTAGTTATATACAAATATAGAAATCACTGTAATCTGTGATATTTATTAAGTTTGTGGCTCATAATTTAGAGAGGTCTTTTCGACATCAGATAAGGTTGGCGATGTCTGGGTCATTCTGCGTTTCCAAAGGTTGTGTGTGCACCTTCTTATATGTACTTATTGTTTAAGTGAGACCTATCTACAGAGAAAAAGTATTAAAAAAAACATTTTTATTATTGGTTCATTTCAATTAGGTGTGTTTTGGATGTCCAAGTAAGATTTTGAGAAATTGACCCTTTTTGTCAAACTGAATTTGGTTGTCTTTGTGTGTCCGCGCTGCAGGCTTACCGTTTGTCTTTGGAGGTGAGAGCTTCTGATCCATTAAAGGAGATGTTGGCCTTCAGTAACAGAGACAGATGGGACACATAAATTCTCTCCGACTCCAGCAACTCGAGAGCGACTCTCTGTCTCTTATCTGCACACACACAGACATAATATAAGACTAAAAGTATGTTGTTGTTAACTAAAACTATATATTTTTTGCCATATGTACTTAAACATCTATTCAATTCAAGGGAAACGTTTGACATTTTTGAAAATACACTTCCAGTACACTTCATCTGACTTATATCTGTCCATTCAATTTGAGGCTGGAGCCAGGAGACAGTTAGCTTAGCTTAGCTAAGACTGGAAACAGAGGAAAACAGCTATCCTGGCTCTGTCCAAATATATAAAAATCCACCTACCAGTGGCTCTAAAGTTAATTAAATAACACATAGCTTGTGTGTTAAATCCGTACAAAAACAAAGTTTAAAAATGACAGTTCGTGCTGTTATGGTTACTATTTCTTGTGAGGGCATAGTGACTTCCTGGAGCCTAATCTGGTTGTCTGGCAACCTTAAGGTGACAAGAAAGCTTCAAGAACAAGATATTATGTTAAGTATAAGTGTATTAGTGAGCTTTAGATTTCCCCTTGTTTCCAGTCTGTATGCTAAGCTAAGCTAACTGGCTGCTGGCTGTAACCTTACATTTAATGGACACACATGAGAGTGATATTGATCTTCTCGTTTGGTCGCTGGGCGAGACAGCGAGAAAGTGTATTTCCCAAAATGTCAAACTATTAATTTAATGAATGGGCATGGATTGTGTGTGTAGTGGCATTACTGAGCAAACTGTGAGTAGTAGTAGTGACTCGTGGTGGTAAGTGTTATTGGAAGTGCAGTGGTACAGTAGTATTATCATTAGTTGCATTATCACATATATTTCTTACTGTTTTCAGTTTGGCTGTTGGTGGTCTCTGTGTCGTCTTTGCTGTTCTTCCTCTCTCCCCATGCTGGAGATTGGGACGGACAACCTCTCTGCTGCTGCTGAGCCTCCTGTTCAGAGGTAGAGGCTGCAACACACACACACACACACACACACACACACACACACACACACACACACACACACACACACACACACACACACACACACACACACACACACACACATATGCATAAATGTGAGTGAATGGCTTTTTTAAATCTGTTGTTTAATTTTCTTCACTTACGCTTCTTCCCTGCTAGTTTAGTGGACAGATGTGAATGGTATTCACACATAGACTCACTCTGTGTGGATGTGGTGCTCCTCTGTGGTGAGTTGCTATTTGGCAGACTGGAAAAGAAGTGTTGGATAACACTGAGGTCTGGCTGGCTGGGAACCAAGTAAAAGAAGATAAAAACAACTTATTTAACAAGTTACACAACATAGTTCAGCTCAACGGCACTTTGATGTCATTAGTAGCCATTCTTGAGGTCTACACATACTGTATATACAGTACATAATCAAAACGGCAAATACATGAGAAGCTTGCAATAGTGTGACATTAAATATGATTCTAATGTATTTTTGTGGATGAAACAAATGTGTGTATATACTGTACATCCCTTTTACGTATGTTCCTATGTTGCCCTACCTTGGTGGAACAGAGATGATATCTCTGGTGTTTTCTGACTGAAACAGTTCTATCCTCTTCTGCACCTCCCTCTGTCTGCTCGACACATCCTTTATATGGAGCAATGCCACATTGAGCTCATCCTGCAAGCAGATTATACCAAGGAACTGCATTAGTGTCAAGGCTGAAAGTGCCAGTGCTATATTTTACACTGTGAGCTGCCAGGTAGGATTTGGAGGGAAATCTGCTGGGAGCTGAGCACACGAATAAAGAAGATAGCATTTTTCTTACAGACCAACTAGAGTTAAAGCACTATTACTAAAGCAGGTGGGAAAATCTCTTTCAACACGGAGAGCTTCTTAAGTGAAGCCACAGACACAAAAAAAATCATTACAAAATGTTAGGATTTATGGGAAGTGTATTCTCAATGTCACTAAAACTAAAGAAAATAGTTCTGTGCACCATCTGAGGTGTGGTAATCATGGTAAATATGAAACAACATACACATTTATTATACTGTTGCTGGCATGTGAATGTATGTTCAACTTTAACAATCTTCCTTTATATTCCACATAGGCATCATAAAGAATATACCATGATGCATCGTGTGAAAGTAAAAAAACTCATGATGTTATGAATGGATCACCCTTTTGTGGGTTAATGAAGTTGGCGTGTTTGTGTCTGTGCAGATACATGTAATGAACAGGAAATGGTAAATTCCACAAATCCTACAAGATAGTAGATGTACATGCCTGTCAGTATTTCTGAAGTAAGTAGTCTGAAAGAGTTGCCTTCCTATCTAATAAATGAAATTAGTTTACAGTTCCAGTCAGATGTTCTGAATTATGTTACAGCGGCCTCTCCATCTCACCAAGAATAGACTCTGTGTGTGTGCGCACGTGTTTTCACTCTGTAGTGGAATCTCCAGCACCTTGAAAGTGTTTAGCAAGTTCTTGAGGCCCATGATCTTATCATCCACGTCAGTCTGATAGGCCTGGAGCTTCTCCTCCAGGCCGTGGTCCCTCTGACGCAGCTCGCACAGCTCCGTCAAAGCAGCATGGAGGCCCTCGCGCAGTTCAGCCACCAGGCCCTGCAGCTGCACCACAAGAAGAAAAGGAATACATCATGTTTTTCGTTGTTCATGTGTTTTATGTTGTCGAAGTATTTACTTGAGTTATTTTAAATTCCCTCATTTTCTTCATTTGTTTTGTTATTTTAAGGCCATGAGTCTTAAGGCTGTTTTATGCTTCTGCATCAACTCCATGCCGTAGCTACGCCGTTGCTCCTACAGCAGCGTGACCCTTTTGGAGTTCTGTGTCGGGGTTGCTTTGCATCGCGGTGCATTTCACCACCATAACGCTAGGGGGTGATAAGTCTGAGGTTATTTGTGAGGTGTCTGCCAGCCAGTTTGTGTTATGTTAGCAAGCAAACTTTAGCACAACTGCCAACAAAGTACTGCTTGCTGGCAAAGTGCTAATTTCAAAACGTTACTGACATATAGACACTTTACAAATGATAACCCCGTCATTGTAACCAAAATATGTCTGAGTTTATTTGCAGAGCTTATGTTAGGGAAGTAGTATGTTGCTACTCTCCACAGTAGGCTGCTTGAAACCGACTATCAACACACAGGACGAATTGACCAATCACAGTCCTTGCGGTCTGCGTCGCCTCAAGCTACGGCGGAGGGCTCGGAGTTTTTTTTTTCCATCAGTTTCTATCTTATTTTGGTTTTGGTGCATCTTCATTTGGGTCTTTTCAGACTTCTTTCATAGTAGACAACATTTTCTTTCAGCAGCCTACATTCATCCCTTCATCATCATTATGTCTTACATACTTATTCCTGCTTTTTTAAACAAATGTTCACATCCTTTCTTAATTATATTCTTTAAGTAGTGGATTCTTTATCAGCTTCCCCTTTTCTCTGCCGTTTTTCATTCATAGCTGATTGAATTCATTTAGCAGGCATAACTGAATCAGCTCATGGGAACATAACCTGGGTTGAAGCAGCTCTCTCTCTCTGTCGTCCAGTCTTTCCACCTCTCTCTTGCTCGCTCTCTCTCGGTCATGTGAAAGGCATCAGGCAGCACAATGAATAGAGCATCTGTCCTGTTTGCCTTCTGCTCTCCTTCCTTTCTGATGCTATCAGGTCCCTATGTATGTCTTTATACTTTGGGTTGCAGATCTAAAGAGCCATTACAGTATGGATTTCTCATAAATCTTGATTAATTATATCAATTGCAAGTTCAGCTAATGTGGTTGGTTCCTTTGAAGAAGTGAGTAGCTACACAAATTTAAATGCTACAGTGTTTAGAAGTTTACTGTAGTGGCCTCAGTGAGACCCATTCAGAACTCCATTTGAAAACAATAAGATTTCATGTTTTGTAGCTTTTGTGAGTTATGATTAATGTAGAAAATTAAAATGCATAAAGGTTTAGACCTCTGCTCCTGACAGATGGAGGGAAGACTTGAATGACAAGAGAGGCAAAGTATTACCAGCCTTCAGTCAAAGTGGTAGCTGGTAGCTTTGTCAACTCTGCTGATTGGTTGATGAAATAATGACAGTCATTGGCCAAAGGTTTCTAAAGTTGTGTAGAAAAGAAGAGGTATTGATTACCTGGGCAATTTCTATGTTAGCTTCCTCCACATTTTCTTCTTTAACTAAAAGAAAGAAAACTCAGTTAGGCACTGGCAGAGGCAACAGTTCACTTTGTGAAAGTGTTGAGTGATTCCGTCATATGATGACTTCATATTCACAAGCAGGCACACTGAAAAGGCATGAATGGATGACACATTAATACCTTAGATAAGAATGTGGAGAAAATGCAAGTTCACATTACGCTGGCTTGAATGTCATCAGAGATGTAGCTAAACTTCCACTGTGAACAATAAACCGTACTGCTGTCACAGGAAAACCTTATTCATTTAATTTAGTTTTGTATTTATTTATCAACACATTCATCAGAATGTTCGTGAAATGGTCACGTTATTTAATCTATTGATTCGTGTACACGGACACGTTTATCTCGTTTTTTTTTTTTTTTTGTGGTGGCCAGCACGCTGTTTAAACTAATGTATTGTAATGGGAAGCATATTTCATGTTCACAGCACGACTACGGTAGTGAGTAGGCCTAGTATGAAATGCCGAACAACACAGGACACCGTTTTTGAACTGTCCGGTTGTTGTCCCGCGTCCCCCAGAGACCGCGGATCGTCTCCCGCGTGTGACCTTTCCTTTCCCCGTTCTTCTTTTCCTAAACCCAACCTCCCAACCTCCGTATAGATGCTTCCCATTACGTGCTGACCACCACGAAAAAAAACCCGAGATAAACGTGTACACGAATCAATAGATTAAAAATTTCGTGACAATTTCACGAACTGCCTTGAGACCGTGTTGCAACCATGAAATAAGTATATACTCAGAACAGAGAAACACAGTAGGGATGTTTGCAGCATTTGTATCTCACTCCAGTACCATTATCAGTGCTTCCCAAAATTAAAATGACACTGATGATTTTCCAGAAGCTGCCCTTCTCTAGTAATCTGCTTCAGTAAAAACTTATTTTACTTTAACCTTTGATTTTCCTTTAAATCCAACCTGTTGACTCTTACTATATATATTATAAAATGCTGTGTAAAGGCTGGAAAACACTGTTGATGCAATGGACTCTTTTCTTTGCAGTAAATGCATTTATTTAAGAACTTACAATTACAAGGACATATGCTTTTTAACTCCCAGGAATACCTTTTACAGACTCTTGGTCCATGAGCCTTCTCAATTCTAGGAACATATAGGCCTACTTTCAAACAACAACCAAAAACACTGAATCATGAATCATTAGACACAACATTAAACACAGTGACTAAGAGAAATGTGTTCATATCTGTACTAAAAAAGTCTCTGTGGTGAAGGGTGTGTGTATCTGCATGTGATGACTCTTATGCCACAGAAGTCGTGGTTAGAACAGTAAGGTTTAAGAGTGACTCAGCAGTCATGTGAAATGGCTACACATAACCTTTCCTTCTCAGAAAAGAGATTCATCAAACTACATGCAGGAACAAGCATCATTTTTATGTCTTTCACTCCTTTAAGTTGATTTCCCTGTGCCTCGTAGTAACTGTCAGTCTTTCTTATTCCTTGTAAATGGAACAGCTCCAGGAAGTGTCTTCTGATGGAATCACTGATTAGTCGTTGCAACAGAACTTTGAGGGAACGGTTGTTCATGTTTACAAAATAATTGGAGTGCTGAAAGAAAGTGCTGCACAAGAAAATTCCTTTTTATGATGGATTTGTAAATGCAGTACAGTTTGGGACAGTTAACTGGTTGTATAAAAGCACAAAGCTTGTTTGTTGTGGAAATGTCACAGATCGAGGCTGATGTCAACATTGCCGAGGGTCATCTGAAATACGTAGTAACATATATTATCATGCATAATTAACAAGGCCCGCAGGCACAATGTACCATATCTGTATTGAGTAACATTTCTTAATTGTGACAGAGCAACAAAAAAAAGAATATACAGGGTCCAACAATGTAGTCTTTCTGTCATAGGGTATGACAAATTACCTCTGAAAACTTGGCCTAGTTGTTGCAGGCCAGAAAAAGTTGGCGTCAAGATGTCAACATTAAGCTATACCATCACAGAGTGACATCAAGCATAAAGACAAAAGTGGTAACCATTGGCAAACCAAGAGGATGTGCTTCTGTGATCGGAGCACTGATAGGAAAACACATGATGTTCCTCACACTTCCTATTGTAAGCTTATTTAAATGCATGTACAAACGACCTTAAAACTAATAGTATAACATGATGCTATGGCACATTGTACATGGAATCCAGTAAACGCTATTGTGTGATGGGTTTGGGCACTCTTTAGTCTTTTCAAACACACTTTTTTTGGCTTTTCTCCTGGAATGATGACGTTAAACGTTTATTACAATGTTGAATTATTTCCTACTAAAGCTAAATCAGCCAGGCCAATCTTATTGGTCGATATTAGCTTATTGTTAATGTATTATCTGTGGAGTTTTTGTAACTGTGAAATGTTATTATTGTTATATTGTTATTGGCCCCCAAAATTCAGTGTTGGTCAGACTCTATTTTTTACTGCTTGTTTTGCCAGACTGCTGCTGCTCTTCTGCTCCATCTCTTAAAGTGAAAATATGTGTTGTATGCTCTTTGCAGATGCAGATGTTATGATAAATAGCCTGGTAGCTTGTTGAATGAGGGCCAATTGTTTTTTGTGTCAAAACATCTGCGATCAGATGAATTCTGTTGGGTTGTGGCATCATTCAACCGATGAAGCTTTCTCAGGCCAAACCTGTTGCATTTCAAATAATCCACAGCCATTCAAGAAAAGAAAAGAAAACTCTTCCTTTCTTTCTATGGGCTGTTTTTCGGACAAAACAAACAATTTGAAGACGTCACCTAGGTATCTGAGAAGTTCTGATGTTGACATTTTATAAACTAAACAATGAATTGATTACTGAAAGATAGAATTAACAAAGTGGCAGTAAAAAACTGAATTTTTCGTCTGAGTTTTTCAAAAGTTACAGCTCAAATATTTTGACACCTGTTTTACCTTCTGACACACCTTCCGTCTGGTCTTCTGGTTCTGTTTTGCCATTCTCCATGTTTATGTATCCTGTCCGGTGTGGTCCAGTCTAGCTCACAGCTGTCCAGTTCTGAAGTCTTTTTCCAGCTCAAGATGACTTCAGTCCACTCCTCTAAATTGTTCTTCTCTTCTGAACAACCCTATCCTTTGCTGTGACCACTCACTTTCTCTCTTCCAAAGCATGTGAGTCCTATGATTTCCCTTTCACACAAAAAGGCCCTTGTCTTTAGAAAGTATCGAGCGATAGAAGGGAAAGATCAGGAGGGGAGAGAGAGCGATAAATTGTTCATCTGACAGCCACACACTGTCGCTAACCCATTAGATTTAAGGAGGCATGACTGGTTGTATGTATGGTTTACACAGCAGCACTAATCAGAATGAACTTGAAATGGAAAATACAGTTATTGCAGTGGGTAAAAGTGAAACTAGCTGATTACACTCCCCTGCTGTGGAAGTGGAGGATTTCACAGGAGTCCTGTTTGTAGCTGCAGTGTAGTTTATGTAGATGGATTTGGGAGATGTATCACTAGGACAAGTGAACTTCAAGTGTTTTATAATGTTTCTTTTTTTCTCTTGCTTTACCAGATTCATTTATTTGACTTGCTCAAGCTGTATCATATTTGTATACCAAGGCTATGTGAGATCACAGGCAGGCAGAGCCACCATGACCACACATACACAGTGACTGTTTCTTGTCCATGTGGGGGCAGTGCAACAAGCTGTAATCTCAACACCCATCACCTTATAATGTTAGTATGGCGAACATATTAGCAGCAGTTGCCTTTTTCCACATCTAGCACACACAGAGCAACATCACCATTTGGTGTTGTGTTTACAGCAACTTGATTCTTGTAGGTCCAACACTCACTCTCTTTTAGCTCTCTTTGCTCTCCACTAATTCCTGAGAAACATATCTAGCTCTTTAGCAGCTAAATGCTCCAGTACGTTCACTAGCTAGTTGCTAGTGCTAAGCAGGCAGCATGAAGTGAGTTTATCAAAACAGCTGCTGCTGGAAACAACGTAGATGAGAGCAGTAAGAGTGAGCCAAAACAGTAAAATATGCAGGCCTTAAAATTAAAATGAACTCAAAGATGGTGTTGAGCTCCGTAGAGCTGAAAGGAACTTCAGAGTGATTATTTCATGTTACACATACAGCAGTCATCTGGCACACTGTTTATATGAAAATATTAATCAGAGCAGCTTTAAAGTGAGAGGCTACTCCACCAAAAACCCATTGTTAGTAATAGCCTTCTTCACTTTATGATCTGTAGATTTGATTGCACACTGTAATTTCCAATATGTCATTATTTAAGGTGGGTAGACATCTCCAAGGGAATAATACCCTAGAATATTTTATTTATTTTATTTTCACCCCCCTGAAATATGATTGCCCCCACCCCCTTGTGCCCCCCCAACCCATTTGGCTAGAGTGCTGTGATTTCCACTGGATCAAAGTACTATCACTTGGCTGCCTGTTCTGACAATTTTCCGAGCCCTTGTCACATGACCAATTGATGACTTTCCAAAAATTCTGATACCATGGAACCAGCACTGGAATTGTTGTTGTTTTCTTAAGTGGCAGACTGAACCTATAGAAAATGTGTATTGCATTGGGATATACAATTTGTTTAAAATGAAAACAAGTAAAATTAATAATGAATGTGATGTTTTATTTCCTATATTTCTAAGCAGATTTTCCATGCTGTATTCCGATTTCCATGCTGTATCCCCCCCCCCCACCGACTGATTATTGGTCCCCTCTGTGCCACCGCACTTAAAAAATCGCCCCTGCCGTCCACATGTGTGAACAGTAAGCATGCATGTGTTAGACTGACAACCAATGCCCCATGGCTGACAGAAGCCTGTTTGTCTCTATATGTCCATGTTGGTATCTCACTGTGCTGGAAGCCCATCTGTCTGCTCCTGTCAGTCGGTCTCTCTTGCTTCATATCTACAGCATGTCTCTTTGTTTCCTCTGTCTTTCTGCATTGGAGAAATTAAACCCTGGAGAAAAACAGCTGAGATGCTCTTCATTTCAACAACAAACCTGTGTTTGAAGGTTACATCATTACCATCATCTGATTCTCTGGTTACATGTGAGTATGTGCAAGGAGAATGTAAGTGTCTTTGTACAAAAACACGTAACAAAACTTGTCTGATTTACCAATAATTGAAATGGGGTTTAGAGAAAATGATGATGTCCTCGCGGCCTAAACATTCAAAGCAGTTATTAAACCTATCATTGTTGTACAATTCCTTTATGTTATTCTAACCATCTATAATGCTTTTTATCTTCTGTTTTAATATTTATTACAGCCTAATGTTATAAGTGTGTATATTGTGTCATCATTTTACAGAGGGTCACAAGTTGCCTTTACCTGTGAAATATGCCTTGATTCATAACTTACACAGGTTTAATTAACATGATCATCCTGTAAAGAATTGTTTCTCCATGTCCCTTTTCTACACAGGAACCTATAGTACAGGACCAGTAAGTATAAGGAATCCGTGGCTCAACAGAGTATGCTGCCCTGTATTTTAGATAAAGGAGAAAGGAGTTGTAAAAACATAAGCCTGCTCCTCCTTTTTGCTATGAATGTCTCAGCCTGAAGAAACAATACTCCAGTCTGTTATGCAAGGAAACAATTTATTTGGCCTTTTCTTATCTAGACCATACGTATCATATTTGTTTTTCTAACACAAGGTTTACAGCACAAAATAGGAAAACCTTTGTCAGACATAATAAGAAAGTGGTTGTGTCCTTGGTTCTTGGTCTGAGTCCAATATAATTAGATAGAAACCAGTAACAATGAGTATCACGATGTTAGAAAGGACAGAACTCTTTCCTTTCTTTTTTGACAGCCACATGACAGCGTTTCAGTGTATAACCAATGTGGACAAAATATTACCTTTTATATAATGCAATTTACTATAAGTAGACCATATAGAGTTTTCTATAAAACAGCAGAACCCCCTGTTATCAGCTGAGAAAAAAAAAATGTAATCCGTGCCCTCAGTTTTGTAAACTGTGCCCACGGATTCACAATCCGTGCCTTCGGTTTTGTAGAGGCCATACGATTTGGTAAAATACTATAGCCTACTCTACCATATTATTTGACATTCTCCTATCCTGCCTGTAAAGGAAACGTTGTTTAGCCTACTACGCCAGTAAATAGGACGAAGCATGTCCGCTCAGCTCATCAAACCCTTTGACTCAGTTATGACGATAATAATAATATTTATAATAACAATAACAAAAAACATAAACATCATTTTTATTAAAATGTAATAAAAACACAAATACAAGTAGGCCTACACATCATATTATTTTATGACATAGCCAGCATACATACTAGCCTACATAGCCTACATAAATACATCATCAAGAATTAAAGCACGATAGAATTGACAACTTTCTGACACAGTGTCAACAATAAAAAAAAAACTATTTAGTTTGGCAAAAGTTTTTATTTAAATGTGCAATTTTGGTTTTCATCGTGTTTTTGCTACACTCCCACGATAAATCATAAATTAGATCTGCTACAATGGTCGACGTAGTTAGGTTTAGGCATGAGGAGTTGCGATTGGTTAGGGTTAGGGTAAGAATACCAGGGTAAGCCAATCAGAGCCAGAATAAGGCGGGCCACGAGGCACGTCCTTTGACGTCGATACTTCTAACCAATGCTTCTAACGGATCCGATCTAGTATCTTCCGGTCCGGTGACTCACGTGACCGTAGTTGAGCTCGAGCTCAGCTGACTGTAGGCTCCAGTGAAGTTAGCTCAGATTCGTGCTGCTTTTGTTGTTGTTGTTGTTGTTGTTGGTGTTGTTGTTAGGTTAGTCTGTGGTGCAGTAGACCCAGTTTACCTTTGACTGGAAAATGGAACGGGGCGAGTCGGACACGGAGGGGGACGATACACCGCTGCTTCACCGAGGAAACGAAGACAAAGTCCAGAGAGGTTAAACAAAAATATCACCAGCTAACAATAAGGTTAATTTCGGGTAACATAGCTATGTGTAAAGCCGCGCTGTTTTTCGCTGTTTTATCGGGAAAATGCCAGGAAAAGCAACGTTCATTTAACTTATGTTTCTATAAGTTAGTTTTGGCATCTTTACTTAGCGAGAAGACATTCATAAGAACGTGAACACCTGCCAATGTACCTAGCTAGCTATGTAATCTAATATTCTAAAACGCCTAAAAATACCTAAGAGATTGATCATGAACATAAAATCTAGCATTACGGTAGCTAGTAGCGTCACTAACATTGTTATTATTTCAGGGGCGTTGTATTGTACAGTACACGTGTTATTGTGTCCAACTGTTTACATTTACCACAACTATCAGCTAACGTTAATTTATTCACAGAACGCTTTTGTTGCATGGTGCATGATTCTGACGCCAAGGTACATCTGAACATAAAGGCTTTTAATGCATTCTCCACACCCATCCTGTGCCTTTGTACACATGCTGACATTTTAATTAGACACGAGTTAAGGGACATCTGCCCTGAGCTCACGTCTTAGGACAAATCTACTGTTTAAGGTTACATGAGCTAACTATGTCATGTTTTCATACCTAGAGAGTTCAAGCGAAGTCTGAGAAACAGCATACAATTATATAAGAGTGTAATGTTTGCCTTGTTAAAACAAATGATTTTCAAATGTTTTCTGTGTAGGCATGGACCTGCCAGAAAAGGACACTAAAGTTTAATGTGCCAAAGTGCCTTTGTCTGCTATATAAAGACTGAGAGATTAGGTGCTTTCCAGTTTTTACATGAGCAATATAGCAGCAGTGGTTAACATAATGACAGTCATCTACAAATTGTTGCAGCTGATGCACAATCCAGAGACACAGCAAAGTTTATAATGGAAAAAAAACTTACTATTTCCTTTATTGGCTGCAGATTAGAATGAGTAAGCAATCTGAAGATAACATTTTTGGCTCTAGGAACATGTGATGGGCTTTTACTTTGGCATTTTCTAAATGATTAATTCAATTGAGAAAATTATAGAGTTATGGAGTCATAGTAGTTGCAGCCGAATATAAAGTAGACTTGATGGGCAGTGAATAAACAAGCAAAAGACAAAAAAGTGCAAGGGCAAACGTTTCTAAAACGCTACAGATCCATTTTGATTTTAAATTTTTTTTTTTTTTTAAAGTTTCCATGTTTTTTTCTGTGTGTCTTTTCTGTACAGTGACAGAATAACTATACTCATGCTTGCCTTGCATTGCAAGGACACTCACCTCTAAGAATATTGCCTAATACATTTTCCGTATTGTTTAATGGATCTGGTAACTACAGCACACATTAAGTGTCATCTGCTAAACAGGTCTCATTATTGTTATTTCTGTCTCTCGCTTAACCTGTAGCCCCAGCATGTTGTTCATCGCGCTATGGCCTGGCGCTGCTCTCCTCTTTTGGCTTCTTTGTGGTCTACTCTTTGCGGGTGAACCTCAGTGTGGCCATGGTGGATATGCTTAACAACACCCACCAATCCAGCACCAACCACAGCAGCTCAGTGTGTCCTGCTCATGCCAACCCTGCACGGCCCAAACACAACCACACGGTGAGAGCCAAAACGTGACCGCAACTCAGTAAGACTAATGATGAAAACTGGTTGACCTGTTCCATGGAACGGGGTAATCCCACATAAGAGCCGTTTCTTGATAAATTAGGTCAATTTTAACAAGTATCAACAATGCTAGTTGAATTTTTGTGGCACTGTATAACTGCATTTGCTGCATGAAAAGACTGAGAAAGAAGGGGGGGGGGGACAGCATTCTGGGCTGATAAACACATGTAGCTATTTCTTTGTTTTTCATCTGGTATGACATGGCAACATCAGAAATCCTAATTTCAGTGTGTTAAGTGGGCCGCTTAGCTCATAAAAAGTCCCAGTTTACTGGAATATGATCTGTTTTGGGTTTCACACTATAATACCAATACTAGAATAAATAACAATCACTTGTAACTCTGTCAAGGTACCCATGAACAGAGAACAGAAGTGCTCTTGCATTGATGTAAGAACAGTTCTTTTAGTTGGGTAGTTTATCAAGTGTTACTATTGACAAGCTTTGCTCACGACCATTTTCTACAGACATGACATAGCAATGCTAGTACACAATCCACAATATTGGCTATACTTACTGTGTGTGATTGCATGTGTGTGTTATGTGGTCATGTTAGAGATTGACTTCAGGGGTTTCAAAAAAGATGAAAAGAGAAACAAAGGCGAGAAAGACTCAAACAGATTCAACAAATACACAGATTGACTAATGAAAGCACATACACATGTACACACAAGCATTGGTATATCCAAACAACCAGGAACACTGTATTCTCTGTTCTTCAGTTCTTCCTAATATAATTCTTAACTCTTCCCCTGACAGGCCAGTGTATACGACTGGGACTCTGAGACACAGGGCTGGATCCTGGGCTCCTTCTTCTACGGCTACATCCTGACACAGATCCCTGGGGGCTACCTGTCTGGCCGCTTTGGACCCAAGTGGCTGATGGGCTTTGGAATCCTGGGAACTGTAGTTTTTACGCTGCTCACCCCTTTGGCTGCTGACCTGGGTGCAAGCTACCTCATCGCTGTCAGGGTGCTGGAAGGGATAGGAGAGGTAGGTTTCATTCTGACATGAAGACAGGGGGACACCGAAAGTAGAGTTGAAATGATTTGTTGAAGCCGGTTGTTTGCACCATAAGCATCAGCTGTACTGCATTCAAATATAAAATGTGCCTATTAAAATGTATCTCTGAGCACCCATAATCAGTGTGTTCTAGAGTTATAGCCACAGACAGCCCAACAAACTAACTAACACAGAGATGGTTTGCATGGATACGTGGATAATTGCTTGTTCTTGAGGGATTTAGTGCACTCCTGTTGATGTTCTTGTTATGCTTGTCTTCAGGGAGTAACATTCCCTGCAATGTACACCATGTGGGCTGCGTGGGCCCCACCCCTGGAGAGGAGCCGACTGCTCACAATTTCCTACATTGGTAAGACACTTGGACACAATGGGTGCAGTGTCAACACAAAGAAACAGATTAGCCAACAGTGAAAAATAATTGCTAATTGCATCCCTAAATGTAGGCACTGTGTGAAACGTTCTCTGATATGTCAGTCTCAACCTAAAAATGTGTACTTAAGACATTGGTATCATCTGTCACATAATCATGCTCTCATCATTCAGTAGTTACCTGTATGCATTCAGGCAGCTGTGGGATACATATGTTTGTCTTTTCTCTTCCACCCCAGGAGCCCAGCTGGGGACGGTAATATCTCTTCCTCTGTCTGGTGAAATCTGCTTCTACCTGGATTGGACCTATGTCTTCTATGTATTTGGTAATACATTTCCTCCTTACACTTATTCACCACAGTGTTTTTTTTAAGCCATAGACAAGCTGTTTCCAGTGTATGTTCCTTTCTTCCTCTCTGGTCTGTGGAAATGATGATTTAGCAAGTTAAAGAAGAAAATGTGCTCACAGATGGAACACTGCAGATGTCTCACTTAATTTACTACTTGCTTTCCTGGGGATCTACTAATGTAGTCTTGCATTGCCCGACTTTCCTCCACAGCGCTGCAGAGGAGGGTCTGGCTAGTCCACACAGCATTCCCGGATGGGAGAAAAACGTTATCTGCTTTATCGGCATTTTTTTAAACCAATCACAGTTGTCTTGGGCGGCGCTACGCGCCGGACACAATGACGGTGCCTCCGCAAAATAGCCTCAGGAAGGAACTTGTTTTGGTGGAACGTGTACATTCAAAAGTTGTTTTAGTCTTGCAACAGAAAACTCAGATTGGACAGATAGTCTAGCTAGCTGTCTGGATTTACCCTGCAGAGATCTGAGGAGCAGTTAACCATAGTCCTCAGAAATCCACCGGAGTTTAAAATGGCAACACAGAGGCAGCGGAAGGTGTAGGACATCCAGCCTAAATAGAGGGACATCCGGCAAACTTTCCGGCAGCACCTGAAAACAATCCAGGAAGTGGAACGTCGTCAATATAGACTAGTTCTAACGTAACACCATCTCTAAACCTCTGGACTGATGTTAGTTTCAAAAACACAACAATTATTCTCAGTGGATACAGGTAAAGTAGAGGTAATGAGTTGCTCAGACCTCAGTTTGGTTTCAGGAAACCACCAAAACACAGTAGCTTCTGATGACATCATCATAATCCATGCAAATGCTGACTACGTAAAATCAGTATTTATGCTGGATAAATGTTGACCTGTGGTAAAATGACTGCTGGCTTGCTTGTCTGTGTGTCCAGGTGCTGTTGGCTTGGTGTGGTTTTTCTTGTGGGCCTTTCTCGTCTTTGACAGTCCGAACACCCACCCACGGATATCCGAGCGGGAGAGACTCTACATCACCACCTCACTCAAGAATGAGGTAACACCGGAAACAGACTATACTATGTGCTTCATAAAAAAGTGAACAAGATTTCATAGGCTCATGGAAAGGTTTTTTTTTTTTTCACCTTATATCACTGGTCTACTGTCTTGGACATTTTTCCCATAGAGGAATTTATTATCAGAAATTCCAAAAAGATGGTTTAGTGCAATTTCTCAAACAAATATAAAACACTGGAGAATATACAGACAGGTTATTGTATGAAATGTGATGGAAATGTTAGTTTATTGGACTGACATATTGTGACTTGCATTGATAAAGTAGATTTGATTAAAGAAAACTATTTTTCTTTGGTGCATGTTAGGTCCCACATTCAGTGTGTAACACATGATGTACTGTTAAGACAGTAGCAGCGGAGTGCTTGCAGTCATTTCCTGTCCAGTACAGTAATCAGATAATAATCTTACATAATCTTAGTGTATTGCAGCATTTTATTCTCTTATCTGTCTTCCTCAGCTGTACGGTCACAACCATCACCATGACTCTGCAGTTTTTAATGACATTCAGATGCTGCCTCGTGACTCTAGACACCTTTGTCACTGAAGTATAACTGTTGGATTCTTACCAGCTTGTTTTGGTTATTTGCAAAATAACCAAGAACACAACATTAAGTAGGAAAACATATTGGCATTTTTTGTGGCCATCAGGGGAAGAAAATACCACAAGAAAGAAAAGCTAAGCTAAGACTACAACCGACAGCTTTATTTGTTTTAGCTTGTTGGTAAAAAATGGCTATTTGCAGAGTAGAGCTGTGTTTGCGTAAAACAGCGTGGTGGATGAGAGCGGACTGAGCAGACAGAGCAGATTAAAATATGGCTTTCTACATGTTTATGCCGGTCTATACAGGTGAGTGCATTGATAAGTATTGACTTTTTACTCACGAAGGTTTCATTGTAGCCTACTTACAGTAACGAGACTAGCGTGAGTTCATCTGCCCCCCCAGCGGCCGTTGGTAATCCTCTGTATCGCTCCCAGTTAGGTGCTGCGTGTTTTAGATGTGTGTGGCGGGGCTGGGTTTGTACTCTACCTGTGAAGCGCGTATCCGCGCTATTCTCCAACAATCAACATTGATACCGTGGCGTGGCGGCAGAAATTTAACCGTGGCAGTGCGCCACTTGCCAATCAACGTAAGGGAAACACTGGACTTAACAACAGTTGGTAAAGATAATTGGAGATGTAGCCTGTATGATTTATTCATTTTTAAGGGTGGATGCATTAATTAAAAACATCCTAATCAATCTATTTGCTACTTCCTGTGTGTCCCAGCTGTCCACCTCAGCAGGCTACATCCCCTGGCGAGCCATACTGACGTCCATGCCGCTGTGGGCCATCGTCGTGGCTCACTTCTCCTACAACTGGACCTTCTACACCCTCCTTACCCTGCTGCCGACCTACATGAATGACGTACTGGGATTTAGCATACAACAGGTAAGGTCAACATCACGATATGCTGGCAAACACTAACAGGAAGCGTTAGATAAGGCTCAAAATGTGATAAAATCAAATGACAGTGTGCATAGTCATGCATCTTTTATTTTTAATGCATTTCTATTAAGATAAATAAGAACACGTACATTTCAGTGCAGGCAAGAAAACCACAAACAAAATCCTCAGCAATCATATATTTCAAAATTACAGTAACTGATTTAACATGTTCAAAAAGTTTAAAAGGTTCTGGTCCTACCCCCTTCTCCTATTATTTCTACTTTAGTAAAATAATAAAACAATTAATTATATATATATATATATATATATATATATATATATATATATATATATATGTATATATATATATATATATATATATATATGTATGAATGTGCATATATACTGTATATATGTATGTATATATATATATATATATATATATATATATATATATATATATATATATATATACGCACATTCATACATACTGTATATGCATACATACAAACATACATAAATATTCACATTGTTTTCCCAGCTATCCCATACCCGTGTCCATGTTTCATGTCTGTTAAATCAATCTGAACAATAACCCATCCAAACGTGACATAATATATAAGAACCAAGAACAATACAGTCAGTACACAATGCAATTGCCTCGAATCCTCTTTGTATCCATTCAGTATATTCATTTAAAAAACTTCACTTAAGGTTAGTATCATAGCAAATCCAGAGCACCTTTAAGTCCAGGTATTAGGAAAACATTTGTCCTTAAAGGTGCAGTATGAGTTCCTGCATGGTTTCAGCACAATTTCATTTTTGGCTCAAATCGTAGGTATCTCTCCTTGATCCGCTAGCTGCCTGCTCCCTGAATACACTGTGAAAAAGCCCGGTCTCAGGAGACAACACAGGGGCCTATACTACGAATCAAGATCAACATGCCCTGGATTTCTTTCAGTTACCCGGCTTCACTAACCCTAACAACCGCAGTCCCGCATAAGCTGTGTCATGACGGTGGTTAACAACTAGTTCAATCAACCCAGGGCTTCCCAATCTAGAGACGCATAAAAGATAAAAGAGGCGGTGTTTGCACATCATGACCAATGGCAAACATCTACCAGAGCCACATATTTTACATAAGAAGAGCACACTATAAATCTACATAAATATGAAGAACACAGACACGGTTTACAGGCAAAAAGCAATACAGTCGCTGCTTCCTAAAACAGGAAGGAAAGCTGGAAAAATAATAGCCAACGCTGTAAATACGTAAATCACAACGCTTATCAATATCACTTCCCCATCAGTCAGGCACAAGATCTGACCATAATTACACTTGTCCTTTCCATAAACTGTCATTCCTTTAGCCTATTATTTCAGTTGCAACCCAGGCAGTGGTAAGCGATCGTGAGAGTAAATAAAATATATAAAAAACTTAATTCAAACCGATGTGCGTATTGGCAACACACAGCTCAACAAGCCGACAACTAGCCTGATAATTCCCTCCGCTGGAAATCTATATCTTTCATACAAATACCCATCAATGAATGTTAACGGGGTTGTCGGTCTCTAAATGTTTTAACTTTTAAGAGCGCACCTCTCTCTCTCTCCGCGCACTGAGCTTTATCTATTTTCTTTCTTCTTTTTTTTACTCACCGAGCTCCACCCATTCAGTCTATGTCTCCTCTGGATCTTCTAAGGCGGTGCTTTTACACCGGCTCCCAACCAGGTTAGGTGATCAGCATACGTTGCCTTGCTTCGTAGTATAGGCCTCTGTGGTCGTAAATGTCAAACAATCACTAGGGGCACAGGCTGTGTACCAAAATACAACAAACCACATTCCAGCCAATCACCGACAAGATGGTTGGAGGAGGGGGTGGGGGGTTAGTGACAGTTAGTCAGTTAGTCATGACAGTTACGGTAACATGGGGGGAGGAGCGAGCTTGCTCTGTTTTGTTTGGCATTTACTTTGAGCGTCAACAGAAGTGACGTCATACAGGAACTCATAGTGCACCTTTAAGTGTACATTAGTAACAATAATGTATGTAATTGAATAAACAAGGGATATGTGAAATGGGAATTTCATAAACACTCATCACAAAATGACTCTTTGGAATGCATTGAATGTAACCATAAAAATATATTCATGTGCTATTGTCTCCTCTTGTCCATGGTAGAACGGTATGCTGTCAGCTCTTCCTTACATTGGCTGCGCTGTGTTGGCTGTGCTGAGTGGTCAGCTTGCCGATTACCTGCGGGAAACTTGCCTCTATCCCACCGTCGTTGTCAGGAAGTCCTTCTCCATTGTTGGTAAGAAATGATTATATCACTGCTGAATCATAGGTCATAATTATACAGGCTCTTGACTTCTGAATACACTGTGTCTACTACTTCTGAAGACTGTTATTGCGTTGTTTCTGCAGGTATGATCGGGCCGGCGGTGTTCCTGGTGGCAGCAGGATATATAGGCTGTAACTACACCTTGGCTTTGACCTTCCTCACCATCTCCTCGGCTCTGGGCGGAGTGTCAGCCTCTGGCTTTAACATCAACCACCTTGACATTGCTCCTTCGTAAGAATTACCTAGCTCTCTTATCAAAATAACCTCTTACTGTAAACATAATAGGGATTTTCTGCTCATGATGCAAGAAAACCAAACCTTAAGGCAAATAACTTTTTTACGTTATAAGAGAATTTTTGCACCCTGAAATTCCACAGTCAATCGTAATTGTGTAATGTTGTGTATGTTGCCATAATTATATAAGTGTTTAAGGGTTAATAACTACTCAGGACTTTTAACCATTAATGTGCTTATGTTTGTAGGTATGCTGGTATTCTCCTGGGAATCACCAACACCTTTGCCACCATTCCTGGCATGGTGGGACCAGTCATAGCAAGAGCACTCACCAAACAAGTAAGAAGCTCATGTACAATCGCACTTTATTAGGTGGGTTTGATTCCTAAAATTTAACAGAGCAGTAACTGTTTTGTGGGGGGGGGGGGTTGTATTTAGTATGCTGCTGCTTGCATACTAAGGTCGCTCCATGTGTCCTGACCTCCAGTGTCTGGACTAAACAGATGGTATCTTTACTTGATGCTTCATTTCCTGTCTAATTGGTTTAGTCAGTACAGGATTAGCATGTTAATATTTGGCCACCGGGGGGCATCGACAGTCCTTTATGAAAAGCAACAGTCATACCCAGTGTTTTTGTCTGGCTTGATGTTGGGCTGCACATCGTTTTTTGTTTTTTTTATCGTCATCGCAATATCAGCTGGTGCAATATATACATTGCAAAAGGCTGCGACATATCACGAAAGACACTGAGATTTTTTGTTAGTTGAAAGAAAATATCAGTAGAAAATGGCACTTTAAAATGGAACTGTCATTCTTTTTTAGTGGCGCCTTTTATATTCAATTCAATGTTCAATTTGTTTAATAAAAGTGTTGGAAATCCTTTCATCTGTTTTAAATTCAACAAGAAATGTTTTAAAAAAACAGTGTACTCAGTTCTGCTGCTGTCAGTATTGTGCTATACTGAAAGCAGCAAAACTGAGCATGCTGTTTATTTACCTTAAGTAATATCGTTATCACGATATTCAACAACGTTATCGATATCACATATTTTCCTCATATCATGCAGCCCTAGCTTGATGATAGCCAATACATTAATACATTTCTTATGTAAAGAGGATAAGGACGCTATAGCGTAAAATGGGAAGACATGACTCCATGCAGTCCCTGCTGTAGTATTACGCTGCTCTCTGAAAGAGCAGATTAGTAGATTTTGACCTCAGGCCAATGCCACACAGTTGAGAACAAACAGTTTATTAGTGAAATAATCAAACAGTCTTGTCATTCAGATCAACAACAATGGCAACTAGGGGACAATAAGTCTATAACCCAATCAGCCAATCACATCAACTGGTAACCTAAACTCAACAAAATATTAAACAAAGTTGATGCATTTGCAAATTAACATTTTGCTTTTTGGACAGTCCAAACATGACTTAATTTGAACATTTCCACCATTGTAGTCAAATCTTTTGGATGTCTTGTGATTTGTGATAATCGTCTGATTGTAATTTGTTTTTGGCAGTTAAACAGGTTTTCCTCTTTAAGATGAAGCGAGCTAGCCTCCGTTTTGTTTGACAATACTTCAAATGTAAACAAGAATTGACGTCACTGAACATCGCTTAGAGCACCTTTTAAAGGAATGTTTTGAATATATGTTCAAACCAAACTTTCAGGTTTTCTTTTGCTAAACCAGGTCATAACAAACACATTGTAAAATGTTGACCCTGTGCTGTTGTATGACTATGAGGGCAACAGTCATTTTAGTAAATAGCATTAGCATTTGTAAATGTTTCACAGAATTCACTAGTGATTGAGTTACATCACTAGTGACACACTAGTCCATTAAGGGCCAAAGCTTTATTTTATTTTGATGCTCATTATCAACTGTGCTGATTGTCCTTTAGAACACCATAGAAGAATGGCAGACTGTTTTCTACATCGCTGCTGCCATCAACCTGTTTGGAGCTATGTTCTACACTCTGTTTGGTCGAGGAACGGTGCAGCCCTGGGCCGTCCACACATCCTTCTCTCATGGAGACTAAGGCAGAAGACGAGTGCCGGACTCGTCAATTTGATGATTCTGATTTGTCAGATACAGGTCACAATCATGGGCTTATTCAAAAGTAATCAGCAACAGATGTGTTCCAGCTGTCCTAATAATTATTGAAGTGCGGCTAACTAACAGTGAGTAATAGCCATAATAGCCTCAAGGATGTTCTTTACTGTGACTATGGGTGTTGACAGATAGTCACAGCAATGAACAAAGAAGTTTGCAATTTAAGTAAAGTGAATATTTCTTGGAGGCAATTATTATTTAGCAGAGCAAACAATCACATTATGCATCTCCAAGAAGTGACAGAGGAGGCTGTTATTTTGAAGAAAAGCACCCCTGTCACTAACTGACAAAGGGAATGTAGCCAGTTAATTAGATAGCTACAGGTTATCTAGACCTTGTTGAACATTATGAACACCGTGGTAAATAAGCTATGAAAGACACATTTTACCAATGTAGTTCCTTTTTGGTGTTCCAGTTTGCCAGTTAGCCAACTTACTAGGCTCGATTGTTATTTCTGCCTCCAGAGCACTTTGCTTTAAAATCATTTTTTTACCCAAGGACACCACAGTAAACTCTTCAGAGATTTGTTGCCATAATAATCGTGTATGCTCTTAAGAAGGGTGTTTTCTTTCGCTTGTGTATGGAAACACAAAATATGCTACTTTGCGACCCATAACTAAGTGCCAGTATGTGATGTTTTTAGGTGTTGAAATGGTTTGCCCAAAAAATAGCATATAACAAGGGACAAGGGACCGAACTAGACGCACACATTTGATAATGTCTTTTTTGAGAGTGACTGCACAGCACGCACACAAACATGTTTGCCTTATAGTGAAGCCTCCTTAAAATTGATTTTCAAGCTCTTTGTCTTTGCAAATGGACCATTTTTTTGTATTTACTTGTCATATGGTGCCGTTAAGGGATTTTATGTGCACAACAATGTGTGTTGTCTTTTTTAAGGTTATGTCCACCAGGCACCTCTTTTTATGTTTTGTTTATGTAGTGTATGGAAAGCATGGGTCGTTGCATCTTTAAATCTGTAACACTAAGAAGATGTTAAGCTGTTGGTGCTCTTGGCACCTTTCTGATGAAGGGTAAGAAAAAATGCTTTAAAGAGGTTTCTGGTGGACACACAGCCTTATTTCACTCACAGGATTTGCACTTTGTGTCAATTCTCAGGTATCTTATGTCTTACAAGGATGGAAATTATTTGTTTACTTTTTACAGATTGATTGATCTACCACATTGAGGTACATGTCCTCTGTATGTGTCAACTGAATAAGATCCCATTTTAAAATGATTTCCAATAGCACAGTTTACAACTCAAAATATGTCTGGTCGTAATTCTCTTATCAGCTTTTCATCAATATGACCAGCTGATTAAATTTAATTGTTCCCATAATGTTTGCACTCTATCAGGTCACCTGTAATACTGGGTATGGTATGTATCTTGCCCCTTTACATAGAGGGGCAAATCAGAATCAAGCCACAAGGAAAACATTTAGTCATGGCTTTAATTTATGTCAACAAGTAGCGTCAGCATCCCAGTTTAAGATGCAATGCCTTATTACATTAGCTTAAACAGGGTCAGACAATTCAGGACTGTAGACTCATTGTTCTCATAAAGGAATCATTTTGTTACTGCTCTTTATTATTTAATTTGAACAGTGTCTATATACAACATATAAAGGGACCTTTGTATATGTGTAAATATATACACACTGTACTGAGTAGTCATTGTAAACTTTCAACCTGGAAATATTTCAGAAATGTGTCATAAATCAATGTCATGTATTGTAAATACTTCATTATATACAGATATGCTCTAATCTGATATTGTGTTGGGTTATTATTTCATTATATAGCTACTGTTACTACAGTGTTACTAAATGAACTGTGCTTTTATATTATTGCTGTTCTAATTATTTAAATCTCTGATGAAAAGCTGCAAGAGAAGATCAAATTAACCAACATGCTGATAACCTCTTAAATTCATCTGGATTCTCATTACCTTAAATATGCAATCTAAAAACTACACACGCTAATCTTTTGCAACTCCTTATTAGTGGAATAAATTTCACTAACATTTACTACTGAAGTAGTATCCCCTAATGAAAAGAATAAATAAGCCCTTCTGTGCCAGTCGTTAGTTAGCAGTGACCTAACCCTACTTCCTGGGATGTTTACAACAAAATAAAAGTAAGTGCTTCATACTAACAAATACTGCTTGTAAGAGTTCAGGGCTAGATAAGGCCAGTGACACAAGCTAGTGGAGACACAATGAGAAGATGACCATTTGAGGCAGGTTTCACTCTTCACCTTTTTGGTAATGAACTAATCTACATCACACACAGTAACCCATCTCTGTAAGTGACATCCACAAACAAAAATATTCCCCACATGGGCTACTACTGGGAAAAACATCTGACTGTAGTCAGTCAGTTATATTTTAGAAATCTTTGATATGGAAGTTTCAGACATTTAATAATATCCCTAAAAAGTGTATCATGATTAGAAATGTCGTAATTACACACTATGTTTACCTGGAGATTGATCTCCCTGCATCTCGTGATAATTAGCAGACCCAGAGTTCATTAATCCAACTAGGGAGCGTCTGGAAAGGTGAGAGCTGCACCTGCTGCGCGTGACAGACGCTGCTCACCTACACTATAGTATATCTCTAGTGACCCACTTCCATTACTGATCTAATCTAATTCTGCAGCTTGTAGTGCGATTTTATTCCTCTCGGACACTTTTTCCACAACGCTAACTAAGGCAGATACACCAGCTGACAACAAAGAACACGAGTCGTTTGATTACATGTAGGACTATCTACTTTTTATTTATGTAATGTATGCACCAACGTCTCAGATATTAATTCCCACACAGCCTTACCTAGTCAAAAATAGTGCTTCGCTTTAAGGTCACACGTCATTAATTACAAACTAAAGGTCACAAAGGCACAGAAGGAGAGCAAAAATATGGAATTCACGTCGGTTGCCAAAATGTCAAAATTCTTGGGCTATGATGCGTCGGTAACTGTTTTCTGGACACGCTCACGGAATAGAGCATATTCAGACGGGTCGTGTCCGACAATGGATGCTTCGCCGGTAGCCGTGTCCTGTGATCAACTCGTTTGCGGTAACTTCTCCTGGTCCCTCGTTGTGATGCTGTGCAAGAGCGGGTGCGCGCAATTACGCAACACCCCCGCCTTCCCTGTGCGCTATAACCGGATCAGCGTCTCTCCTCAGCTTCTCCGGTCCTGCACCCTAACTAAACACCGGCCAGCTCTCAGGTACGACACAGTAGCCTAGATGACATTATGCACTGAGAGGGATTTTGTTTATCGATACTATCAGGGAAATAAATGAGCGTTTTCTGTAGCGGCTGAGTCTCCAGGCAGTGTTTTGGGAATAGTGTTGTTGTTGTTGTTATGATGATGCAGGAAAGAGGGCAGGCGCCTGGTACTTAGTACGCATCCAGCGTCAATGAGCGGGCGAATGATAGAACATGGCGTGAGGTTGACATTTCCGTTAAATATTCCAGACATAAAATTAATCGCAGTAGCTGTGCTGATTTTTACGTATTGGCCGCTGTTTTATAGATATTTTTTTTTATAAATTAAAGCGCACTGCGGCAGCTGTCGTGACGTTATACAGTCCACGAGAGAAGAGTTAAATACGCGCAAGTAAATATTATCTGTCCTGGCACTGAGTTTGTCTGGCCAAGAGATCATGTTACAATTGGATTAAAGCTCCTGGCCTTTCTACCTGCTGCAAACTAGATTCAGATCAAATAAATCCTCACAGGTAGAAGAAGACTTTGTAGTGCATGTGTCAGTTATTGTAGTCAAGGTTATCACCATGACACTTCTACAGAGTTAACAACAGTGTTTACCTGTGTGTGCAGGGCACTGCAGTGTCTGAGAAATGGCTGCTACACTATCAGTGGATTTAGGACCTGACAAAATGGTGGATTCAGGCTTGGAATAAGGCTGTAGTGAGTCTGTGAAAAGAGGTCGGTACTGTGAAACATCAGAGCCTTGTTTTTGATGTGTCTGTGCGCAGCAGAGCAGGGTAGCGAGGACAGGAGAGCAGGCTGGATGTGAAAGAGGAGAGCAGGCACTTGGATGGATGGAAGAATAGAGAGTAGGAGGGGCACAGGGCTTTGGGACTTGGCGCAGTTCAGTGGCCATTGATACCATCCCTAATCTTCTGAGACACACTGTTTAAGAAGACATCTATTGCCAGTCAAGTGCCGGCATTGTCAGTAACCTGAGTTAAACATATCCGGGATCGAACAGACAGTACAGTCAGCTAAGGGCTGATGAACTAAAAAAAATGGACTCCTAACTTGTGCAGCATTTCAAATTCTTCCTGCGCCAGTCACTACGGGCATTAGCACTCTACTAGTGTTTTTATCCCTCGCCCTGCAATGCATTTGCTCAATCTCCTGCTGTGTGAGCTTGCAACGTCCATTCAATTTGACAGTGTTAAATTACCAGACCCAACAGCCTCTCTAACAGTACACAAACTATCATTTGTTTTTGTCCACCCTTGAAGTATATTTTGCTGCTCACACAAAACCTTAACATATCAATCACAATAACTAGTGCATGAAAGGTTTCTGTTTCCGGCCCTGCGAACCACCTGCGTACCATACTAACTGTAATTTATTTAACACTGGTTTTAGCTGACAGACTCAGCCTCGTGACTTCAACCAGCTCCACTTACCATGGGAAAGGAGAAACTCCACATCAACATTGTTGTGATTGGCCATGTGGACTCTGGCAAGTCCACCACCACGGGCCACCTCATCTACAAGTGCGGGGGCATCGACAAGAGAACCATTGAGAAGTTTGAAAAAGAAGCTGCTGAGGTGAGGAGATACAGGGCAGGCCTCCTTGAATCAACTAACGTCTTTTCTCAAGATCCGGACACCCACCCCTCTGACCATGAGATAAAAGCCATACCAACTATGAACATATCACTATGTTTTTTTTTTCCCAGATGGGGAAGGGGTCGTTCAAGTACGCCTGGGTGCTGGACAAGCTGAAGGCAGAAAGGGAGCGTGGCATTACTATCGACATCTCACTGTGGAAGTTTGAAACCAGCAAGTACTATGTGACCATCATCGATGCCCCGGGTCACAGGGACTTCATCAAGAACATGATCACTGGGACCTCCCAGGTCTGTAACATGAGGATGCTCAGCCCTGTGTGTCACAGTTGTGGTGTCATTTGTCAGCCTTTGTGCCTTTGAGAAAGAATAACCAGTGACTCTCATCTATAGTAACTTGTAAATAGCATTACAAGCAGCCACGTGTCATAATAAACAACATCCAATGTGTAGCAGCAAGTTCATTTACCAGGTTCCTGTTGAACAGTACAAGTTGTTCATAGTGTTGTCAACTTCAAATCCTAAATTAATTAGTGCAACGGTCAAAGCCACTGTAGTACTAACAGTCCTAATGTTTTATCTTCTGCATCTTCAGGCAGATTGTGCTGTGCTGATTGTGGCGGCTGGTGTAGGAGAGTTCGAAGCTGGTATTTCCAAGAATGGACAGACCCGTGAGCATGCCCTCCTGGCCTACACTCTGGGAGTAAAGCAGCTCATTGTGGGCATAAACAAGATGGACTCCACTGAGCCAAACTACAGCCAGAAGCGTTATGAGGAAATTGTGAAGGAAGTGAGCACCTACATCAAGAAGATTGGCTACAATCCGGACACCGTTGCCTTTGTACCCATTTCAGGCTGGAATGGAGACAACATGCTTGAGCCCAGCCCCAATGTAAGTAGAACACAAATGATAGGAATGCAAATGCTATAAAAAATCATTAGACGCACGCAGCCTTGAATTTGATTACTAATTTGCATGGCTGGTGCCAGGTATGGGAAGCTGTAGCTCAAAGGCTAACCAGTTGCTGTGACTGCGGGTCCAATTCAAATAATCAGAGCAGCTAAAGAGTCTGAGTTTTCCCTTTTCACTTTTAAGTAGACATATAAGTGCCCTTGTGCTAGGTATTTAAAGCAGCTCTATGTAACTATTGCTCAACAGTAGCACAAATATAGAAGAGCCATAATATCAGAAAACTGACTCAGTATGTCACTTACACTAATATCTAGCTTAGGTTTGCTAACGTTAGCCACCATATGCTACTGGTCATAGCAGACCAAGTACGGCTGTAGCAGCAAAACCCCTGAGTGTATTTAATTGGGAAAGTACTTTTTATTGCTTTTGAATTCCGCGCCTCACTCAAAAAAGAAAGATTGTGTTTTATTTAAAAGGTTATGTAGTCTAACTTTATTTATAAAAATTGAGCCACTTTTTGGTCAACATTAGTTACCTAAAACAAAAATGTACTCCAGCTAAAAAATGGCAATTTAATCAGTTGCTCTCTTCTCCTATGACCATAAGCCTAAAACCTCTTAACTGACAATAATTGTATAAAATGTATAATGTAGTACATTATCTTCTTGTCTCTAGATGACATGGTTTAAGGGGTGGAAGATCAATAGGAAAGAAGGCAATGCATCAGGGACCACACTACTGGAGGCTCTGGATGCCATCCAGTCCCCCACTCGTCCAACAGACAAACCTCTACGTCTGCCCCTGCAGGATGTCTACAAGATAGGAGGCACGTGGCGCACTGATTAAGAAATGGATAAAATCTGAGCTACAACAGGGGATAGTGTTATTGTGAAATAGACTCTCAAAACATGGCTCTTGCTCAGCTTTATTAATCGAAACAGTGTAGGTCTGAACTACATTAATGTTCCCTTTAATGTCCTTTATTGAGTGTTCTCTGTGCTGAACTTCTCAGGTATTGGAACAGTGCCTGTAGGCCGCGTGGAAACGGGCGTACTAAAGTCTGGCATGGTGGTGACCTTTGCCCCCGTCAATGTGACTACCGAGGTGAAGTCTGTGGAGATGCACCATGAGGCGCTGACTGAGGCCCTACCTGGCGACAACGTGGGCTTTAATGTCAAGAATGTGTCAGTCAAGGACATTCGCCGCGGCAATGTGGCCGGCGATAGCAAGAACGACCCACCGCAGGAAGCTGCCAACTTCACTGCTCAGGTAGACATTACAAAGGATCTATTTCTTGAAATGAAACATGATTCAAATCAGCTCTTTCTTTAGCCTGAACTATTTAGTCTTGAGGAATATTTATTGTGTGAGTTATCTTCTAAATCCCACTTTAGCCACAATGACAGCTGGATAGTCAAGCTGCAAGTTTGTGTAAATTTCTACCACACAACCCACTCAGACTGACATTGAAGGAATGTGTCAAAATAAGACAATCACAGCAACAATCACCGAACAAGCCAACAGTCGAGTCTTTTCAGTGAACTTCTTTGACAGGAAGGAAATAATCTTTTGTTAATAGGGCATTCATGTTATCTCTTTGGTTTGTAGGTGATTATCCTTAATCACCCAGGCCAGATCAGTGCTGGTTATGCTCCTGTCCTGGACTGTCACACTGCTCACATCGCCTGCAAGTTTGCAGAGCTTAAGGAGAAGATTGATCGCCGCTCTGGCAAGAAGCTGGAGGACAACCCTAAAACCCTCAAGTCAGGAGATGCTGCGATTGTGGATATGGTTCCTGGAAAGCCAATGTGTGTTGAGAGCTTCTCTGAGTACCCTCCACTTGGTAAGTTCAAGTGTAGAGGATTTGTTGAATTTCACCAGCTTCCCATCAAAGGCTTTGTGACTCCACTGTAAGTCATTCAAGATGAAACCATGACCTAAAATATCTAGCTCTACTCCTCTTTACCTTGCAGGTCGTTTTGCGGTGCGTGACATGCGCCAGACTGTGGCTGTTGGCGTGATTAAGGCCGTGGAAAAGAAGGTCTCCACCACTGGTAAAGTTACTAAGTCCGCCCAGAAGGCCCAGAAGAACAAATGAATGTTGTGCTACTCTGCCGACCCCAAGGTCTCCCAGGGCAGGACATCGGTCATCCAACTCAATCCGACAATTGGCTGCTTCAACCTAATAATCAAAGACTGGTTAATCATCACAATGCATCGCAAAAGCATTCGAAGGAAAGAACAACATTTAGATCTTAGGTCCTTGAGGCAGCACTCCTGACTTCATTTTAAGTGGTTAGATTACCATTATGTACTATGTAATATCAAACAGATAGTTTTAAATGTGCACTGTTGATTTGGTTCAAGGTAATACTTTTCTGTGAAATTGAGACATTGAACAATTAGAGGTATTGAAATGTACCACCGCTCTAGCTCTCTGGAGTGCAGGCACTGGTCTCTTTACATGGTATATGTTGTGCTTATGTCTTGCTTTTAGTGTTTGTTTGCAACTACATGGTGCTCTGTAGGAGCCTATACAAGGTGATAAAACTATGTTCTTCCAAGTAGTAGATTAGTAGAAGTTAGTGATTTGTTGTGTTTAAGCTATAAAAAGCACTTAAAAACAAATGGTCAAAATCTGTCCTTCCCGAGGGACTCTGAGTACACCACCTGTTGATTCTTAAAGCACTTTGATTGGCATTTTGCTAACTTTGCACTTCCACTGGAAAAGCTTAAATTGGCATAAGCTACTTTAACTTACTGTAAGATGGCATGAGCCTCTTTGTAACATTAAACATGTTTCAACCAAAATGTTGAGCTGTGGTCATTAAATAAAATAAAACCGGTCTGACAGAAATCAGAGCATTCTTACGATACACGCTTGTGTCCACAAGATGGAGGCATTGGTATAGGAATAAAAAAGAAGTTCATTTTCAAATGAATTGTAAGACTATTATACAAACACGTTTACCAGAAAAACTAAAGGGGTGTGCTAAGAGGCGTGTTCTCTTAAACTTGCCAGAAAATCTTCAGAGTATAACTGCCAGAGCAGTGTCATTCCTCTCATTGCATCACCATGACTGGTAGAGGGAGGCCACGTAAGGCAAAGAGTCCAGATACAAAGTGTGCCAAGGGTAAAACTACACCTGAGGAATTGAAACCAGTATCTCTGCCCAAAAGTCCAGGGAAAGGCTTTGCAGAAGAGAAGCAGAAACGCACCACAAAGGAAGAGAAACCAAAGGCGCAGAAAAAGGCAGTCCACTTTGAGGAGAAGCCATGTGTACAGAGCACCTGTAAAGACAAGACCACAAACCCATTCACAGAGAAGACCAACAAGCAGCAAAGTACATCTACAGAAATAGCAAAGGCTCCTGTACAAGGCACAAAAGCCTGTGCTAACAGGGCTGAAACAACTGAACAATCTGCAGAAAAGATAACGAAGACCCCAAAGGATACTACAAAGGACTCTCCGAAGCCCACAAAAGCAAGAAAATGTGGTGGGAAGGCCAAATCGCCAGCAAAAACAGAGGAGGTGACGAAGGTGCAGGCAGAGGCACCAAAGGACACCACAAAGGCTTCTATAAAGACAACCAAAGCAAAAACATGCGCTGGCAAAGCCAAATCACCAAGAAAAATCCCAGAGACAACCACAGAAATGCTGCCAGAGACACCAAAGGACACCACAACGGCTTGGAAAGGTGAAAGGTGTGAAGACAAAGTAAACTCTATCCTCAACAAAACTCTGGAAAATCTGAAGATTAAAAGGGACGAAAGATCAGATGCAGCAGAAGTCATCAATAAAATAATAAAAACTATAATTATGCATTTGAAACAGTACACCCAATGCTTTAAAGAAGTAACAGAACTACGTACTGGAAGCTACTATGAAAATCTAAAGGTAAGCCACTAAAGTCTGAGTTCCCTCAAACAAACACTGGGTTCCATATTTTTTGAGAAAAGGGGTTAGTGGTCAGTATGTGTGTGCATAGCACTTCGATTAAAATAAATGTACTCACATTTGGAATGGTACAATTATGTCATTGTATATTCCGTGGTGCATTAAACAGTGATGTTTTTATCTATACAGATTTCTAATCCTGATGAATTCGACGTCATGCTGGCCATTCCTGTTGACCGAGTGAACGTTAATCCATTCGGAGATGATGGAGCCTTTTACAGTGTGCAATTAAAACGTGACAAGAACCCTTTGCAGAAATTTCAAGAGACCAGCATTTTATCCGCCAGTGAAATGCTTAAGGAGTTCAGGGACGAAGTGAAGAAATGTGTCGAGCAATTCCCAGGTGAGTACCAAAATTAGCACTTTTTAAATTGTTGGGTTGGTCAAATGCAGTATGGGAATCAGTCACTGTGGCAGGCAAAAACAAAATGCCCTCCCTATGTTCAGACTACATCCCGCACTATACACAACATGCATTTTACCCTCGCAATGTTGTCTTAGATGGGAATATGATGGTGGGTGGTGATGGTGCAGTGGTTAGAACACATGCCTTTGGTGTGGGAGTCCTGGGTTCGATTCCCACCATGATCCATCAACCATAGTTCAAATGACTCTGTATGCAATTGGATAGTCCTTCAACCAATCAGACGATCTAGGTGACGTAGCAGCAACAGTGTCATCAACAGGTTGGAGCACTTCGGGGGCCGGCTTGTTGAATGTAAACATAGACATATAAGAAAGAATGTAAACAAGAAGCTGCTTGCCGTTGCTTCTCCATCGCCATCGTGTTAAACCCGCCAATAGCGCACAAGGTGGATAAGCCAGTTTGTGATTGGTTCCCGCAAAATTGTGAACGGAAGCAGGAGAGATAAATGTACAGGTTTCCAGAGTGGGCAGGGTTTACATAGTCTATGTCCTATTTACCCACCGAACTGTCGTTATTCACCTATGACAAGGTAAACTCGGTTTTGCATTCTATCACCCCTTTAAAGAAATCGTCTGATATAGTAAGATTGTACACAGTATATAATAATAAATGCATTTGTATTTCCTGTTTTTTCTTTCAGAGTGGAAAGTGACAAGAAAGAAAATAGGCTGCCCTGCAGTGACCCTAATCACAACAGTACAATCAATCACCATTTCACTGGATGTTGTTCTCAGTATCATGGTTAAATCAAGCTGGCCACCTTTCACCAATGAAGGCATTAAAATAGAGGGCTGGCTGGGAACTAAAGTAAAGCAGGAATACAAGCGAATGCCATATTATCTAGTACCAAAATACGAGGGCAGGGGTAATGTGGAAAATGACGGAGTCCTTGCCAAGGGTAAGTCTAACTCTTAACTTAGCCTAACTCTTAACATGCACACCATTCTGGGGGTTTCATGTGAACCGTTTCATGAATTAAGACTAGAAAAAAGGGAAGCATCAAGGTCCCTTGTCCCTTGACTATTTTGTCTTCTATGACATGCAGATTCTTGGCGTGTTTCATTCTCTCATGTTGAGAAGGCCATACTGAAGAATCATGGATCGGAGAAGACATGCTGTGAGAAAGCCGGAGAACGATGCTGCAGGTTAGATTTGAACTAACTTATTCCTGAAGTGAAAGTATAACACTGTATAGATTTTCTTGTATCCAAGTCAACTTATTTCCATCACATAGCAAATAGATATGAAGTTAAAATAAAAAATGTCTGTGTATGTTTGGAAATAATGACCATGATATAATTATTGTCCTCAGCTAATAATCCATAACAGTATATTCTTTTCTCTTTACATAAAGGAAGGAGTGTTTGAAGCTCCTAAAGCACCTTCTCAATCTGCTGAAGGAAAAGGATTCCTCATTTGACAAGTTCTGCTCCTACCACGCCAAGACCACACTCTTACATGCTTGCAGCTCTAGAACTAAAGACATTGACTGGATAGGCTCAAACCTGAGCCACTGTTTTCAGCTGCTTCTGAATGACTTTATAGCCCATCTTGAAGCTGGTGTACTCAACAACTTCTTTATCCCAACTCAGAACCTGCTCTCCGGTACCAAGCAGTTGAAGTGCAAAAGTCTGGCTCGTCGTATCAGGGAGGAATGTGAAAATGGATTTCCTATTTTTAAGTGACAGTTTCACACTCTTTGTGTTGTGTGTCTACTTGGGGGCTAGTTACCCTTAGTTTACAAGAACCTTTGGGTAACCTACTTTGGTTTTAACTCCAGTTTTATATGTTTTGGTAGCTTTTGTAAAGGCAGAACATTTTCAATAGAGCCTAGCCGATATATCGGTGGGCAGATATTATTGGCCGATATTAGGCATTTTCCAAACTATCGGTATCGGCATTTATAATGACCGATAAATGAATATTTAAAAAATAAAATAAAAACGTACGAAACACCCTTCAATCGTGTTCTGAGTGTTGGCGTTGTATAGTTTGTCCACCAGAGGGCGCTCTACAACAATATATTTTGATGTTCCTCTGTTCTGTTGTGACAATAAAACAAACACATTTATTTTTAAACTGCATTTTCATATTATTTTAGTGAGGACTCATAAATAACTACAAATAACTAATGTTAGGGAAATCTGTTTGTTTTGTTACGCGTTTCTGGATTTAAAAAAAAATATATCGGCCGAACATTTGTATCGATATCGGCTTTAAAAATCCTTTATCGGTCGGGCTCTAATCTTCAACTATGTTTTGTCTAGATGCAGGCCAACATCAGCAGCAAAACATTTTGATGTGTACTTAGGGTCAAGGGTTCAATTCTAATTTTCTGCTGACCATACTCCTCACTGTTCGGTTACATGCTTTCCTGGGCTCCGCAATCATTCTGAGGAGGATATTGTGTCCTATTGATTTTCATTAAATGTCATGTAAATATATACTTTAGCTCTGGCATATAGTACTTTCACATCATTAAATTTCTCCTCTGAATCCAAGGTTGCTGGGTGCAAGATTGGATCTGGTTTATGTCACTGTTCATTCAATATGGGAATGGGTATGTCTGTATGTTACTGATAGCAATTCCAGTGTAGCCTAATGGGGACACTTGGTAAAACCACAAGTTAAAAGTGCGGAGGGCACCTGGTACAGCATGCGCCCATATACAGAGGCTCAGTCCTTGACGCAGCGACCGCAGGTTCGATTCCGACTTTCGGCCCTTTGCTGCACATCATTCCCCCTCTCTCCCCACTTTCAAGTCTAAACTGTCCTAAATAAGGCCTAAATATGGCAAAAATATAATCTTTTAAAAAAAAAAGTGGGGAAATGTTAATTATTTCTCTACATTTAATATTATATTGTCCTTTTTGTATTCATTAAGGTATGTTTTGTGTTGCAGATATAAAGGTGGAACAATGTATTTATTCTGTATCTGTCTCTTGCTCCAGCAGACATCCACCCTAAATCGTTGCGTTTTGGTTTTGCACCTTCAAAACCTTCACAGCACACTTGACACACATACACGCATGGTTTTTATTACCGACTTTGTTAATCTACTACCATTGCTGGATTTGTGTTAACTGTAATTCAATAAATTGTTGGTTTTAAGTAATGGAGTCCATCTTTGTTGCATTCCCTGAGCCCGTTCGTAACAATAGTGTCATAAGAATGTCACAAAACCCTCCCAATATATTTCATAAAAAGTCAATGTTATAATAAGTCATAGTATGCATAAACAATGTTGAGAAGTCATAGACAGTATGTCATAAAAATGTGACAAACATCATAGTATAGTTTGATAATAAAAATTGAAAAATAAATCATTGTAAAGTATTCCACAAAAAGTTGGGTATAGCCTAAATATTCATAGTATAATTTGTCATAAAAATGTGAAAAAAGTCATAGTATAGTACGTCATAAAAATGTCACAAAAGTTATAGTATGTAAGAAAATATATATAAAAAAATCATAGTATAGTATGTCATAAAAAAGTCAGAATTATGTCACAAAAATGTCATAACAATGTTGTCAAAAAAGTGTCAAAAAATGTCAAAAAGTCATAAAGTAATTCATGAAAAAGTCATAGTATAGTATGTCATTAAAATTTCATCAAAAGTCATAATATAGTGTCATTAAAATGTCACCAAAAAGTCATAGTATGTCATATAAATGTCAAAAATGTACAGTACAGTCATAGTACAGTCATAAAAATGTTGTCCAAAAAGTTAAGCTTTCATAAAATGCCAAAACATAATATAGTAATTCATGAAAAAGTCATAGATTACAGTATGTCATAAAAATATCATCTAAAAAAGTCAGTCTTGTCAAAAAAGTCATAGTATTGTCCTAAAAAAGCATCAAAGTCATAGTATGTCAGACAAATCAAATTAATGTCAGAAAAATGTAAAAAAAAGTCATAGTATAGTATGTCATGAAAGAAATTTCATAAAAGACATACTGTATAGTATGAAATAAAAATGTCAAACAATCATAGTATAGTATGTCATAAGTCATAGTATATCATAAAAATGTTGTTAAAAAAGTCACTTTCATAAAATGTCAAAAAGTGATAGTATAGTATGTCATTAAAATTTCATTAAAAAGTCATAATAAAGTCTCATAAAGTCAAAAAAGTCATAGTGTAGTAGGTCATAAAAAAGTCCTACAACCCTGCTTTTATTCAATCTGCCTTTTCAATTAAATCAGCTCATGAATGGAATGCTCCATCAGCCTACATAATGAAACTCACCCCTTACAGGCCTAGACCGCTAAATACATTGCTTACAAGCCACCAACTCTATCAACACTAGTTTGGATGCCTCCATCATTTGGCAAATATCTGTCATTCCATACCTTGTATGCTCTAAATTGTCCTGCTGCTCGACTGGCCTTAGTGCTGCTGCTGTCCTGTTGCTCACATTTGTCTTCATTTAGGTCAGTTTTTAAAAAACTTCTGTAATTTAAACCGTTCCGTAATTGTTTTTACTCCGATTTTAATTGTTGCCCATGTCTATGCTCTGAGTACAGTATGTATGTGTTAAATTATGTTTTTAATCATAACTATCATTTTAAAAACCTACCTACCGGTTTACCCAGCTTCCTTGACTAAAGTGCTGATGGATTGTTTGAACCCCATTTAGAAAGACTAAGTCTACACAGTTTAGTTTGAATGTTTTACACTTCTGCATTCAGCTGTCAAAGCCACACATAAAAAAAGCTGGCATGGCATCCTTCAGTAGTAAAGGAAAACATTGTGAAATATTCAATTTTTATGGTAATCTGTTCTGTTTACTGCTTGGCTTTTTTGGTTACACTTTACTTGAAGGTATCTACATATGAATGACATGACATTGTCATGAATATGTCATAAACATTATAAACAAGTCATAAATATTTATGACAGAACACTTCTTTTAGTAAGTGTGTCATTTACCATAATCGTGGACATATAGAAATGGTGCAAAGCAGATTACTGTATCATATGGTGAAAGTGTACCAACTAAAGTTACCAAGCCAATAAAATGCACTGGGTGTTTATTTATTATATGGATTTATTTCTGCCTAAATCCACAAATTACATAAACAAAACATTCTGTGATACTAAACACTGCTATGGTTGGTGAGTCACAGACAGCAGGAAACAACATTGTAACAAAAAACTAAATTGTGCATTTTAAACATTTTTAAAAACAGGAGCACAACATAATGAGGTGTAACTGCCTCACTGATAATGGATGATAATCCAGCAAAACATATTCAAACAAATAAATAAATCAAAGAAAAAAAATATACATTCAAAAGAAATTACAACATGCAGATTCAGATCTCGTTTCACCTTGCTGAGAAAAAAAGCACAGGAAAATCTAAATTAGTCCTAAATTATTAGTCAATCAGAATACCTAGTTTTTGTCCATTAATACTTCAATCCATGAATCCTTTTGTAGACCAGTGTAGAAAACCTTGTGGTATGTGTGGACTTACTTGGACAATGAAGCATTTAGAATCCCCAGTTTTGGCTTCGATCCCTGCCTCCTCTCCCTCCACCATCTCTTCTTCCCCATCCTCCTCCTCCACCTCCTCCACCACCACCACCACCTCCTCCTCCTCCTCCTCCTCCTCCTCCTCCCCTTCCACCCCCACCTCCCCTTGGATTGCACAGCTCCTTTTCCCTCTTGTGCCTCTCGTATCTCTCTGCCATAAGCACCAGCTCCTCAGGGACCTCCTGCAACAGGATTCAACAAAGATTACATGCATTTTACTAGGGTTTGTTAGTGATTTCGTATTTAAAATAAATATATTTAAAAAAATGAATATATTTAAATAAGAAAACATGCTTCCAGGGCTGGATCTGAATATCCGTTCAATGGCAGGGTATTCGATTTTCAATCTTTTTAAACGCTATGAAGGTAAAAAAACGAAACGCAAACACTGAAGCTGCCTTCAAGTGTGGTCGAAAATGGTTTCCCCCACCGCTGATGCCACCCCCGAAGCTTTGAATATTCGCTATTGGAAAGCACCAAAGCTAAAAAAAAAATAGAATAAAAAATAAATTAAAAAAAAAAAAAAAAAAAAATTAAAAAAAAGGTATTCAGTACGGCCCTACATGCTTCCTACTTGATAACACGTTCCAGCTCACCTTTGAGGTTGCAAATACAACTTGGGAACAAAGCATTCTTTTCTGATTTAGTGACTTGGTGCCATAAAGAGTAGTGAACAATAATAAAAAAAACTAAATCAAAGATTTTCATCAAACAAGCACAAGTCTGTAATAATGCTGTCAATGGTGAGAACCCCACTATAGCCTTCTATGGCTTATTTCTTAATACAAAATCTTCAGTCTGTAGTGAAATACCAGTGGAAGGTAAACATAAAATGTGTTGTCCAAATGAAATGTGTGTGCCCTAACCTGTCCTGCTCGCTCCAGGATGGGAATCAGCTCAGCGGCCATCCTCCAGTCTTGTCTTGTTACCAGGGTAACAGCAGCACCTAAGCGTCTTGCACATAAATGCATCAACATCACAACCTAACCCAAGAACAGCCAGACAGAGTAAAGTGATTTGTAAACAGAGACACACGCACACAGCCTTACCCTGCTCGGCCAGTTCGGCCCACGCGATGGACATACTCCTCTATGTTACGTGGGAAGTCATAGTTAAAGACATGTGTTATGTCAATGACATCCAACCCTCGAGATGCTAAATCTGTAGCCACCAGGATACGAACTCGGCCTGGAAAAATAATAAACAGTTATTCTTTAATCTATTTAATCCTTTAATTATTTGAGCCTTTACTTGTGGTAGCTCATTGGGTCCAAGGTAAGATCCCCAGCTTAACACCAACATTGAAGTTTCAGTCTCCTCTGCCTTCTTGAGGTAGGGAAAGCCCATTTTTAAAACCACACTTTCCATTCTGTTACGTACTATCTTTAAAGTCTTTGAGGGCCTCTTCACGGTCATACTGCTCACGGTCACCATGGAGACTTTGCACAGCCAGGCCCTGCAGACACATGTCACTGGACAGGTCATCACACCTGAGATTGCATGCAAATTAGAGACAAAAACAGACACACATGCAATTGTTAGTTAAAGGTGGTAAGCGCTGCTAATGTCAATGAATGGTTAACTCTGGTATATAACCAGCAACTGTGGTTGGCAGCTGAAAACAATTTACTCCCTTTAAATTTCCCCCTGGTTAGTCACCGATTCCCCACTCACACAAGCTTCTTGCCAACAAAGATGAGGACTTTATCAGTGGGCAGCATGTTTCTGAGGAAGTCAAACACGTAGGACTTTTTCTCGTCTTCATGGACAATCAGCACCGTTTGTTGCACTGTGTTAACAGCCTAAAACCCAGAGAAGCACAGGAAGCATGAAACCATGGATTCCACACAGCATCTGAAATTCACTTTCTAAAAGCCATTAAACTTAAGTAATCAGGTGGGACAAAGTAGGAGATTAGAACACACACACACACACCTCAAGTACCCAGTCAACACACCGAATAAATGATTGACTGTATTCATTTCGACTTACCGCCAAGTCTAGGGTGCCCACATAAACCATCATGGGATTCTTTAGATAAGATTTGGCCAATCGTCTCACACCGGTAGGCCAGGTGGCACTGAAACATGGGAGTTAAAGATGGATAAAGGAAGTTCATTTTCAATTCTATACTGCACATCCTACAACATTTCAACGTAAATCTCCAAAGCACTTCTGTAAGGAACAGTGTAAAAAAGTAAGTAAACAAATGCAGGGGTTAAATTTGCTTTTAAAAAGTTATTTTTATGATATGATCTTCCTTTCCTTTAGGGAAAATGGAGACCAATTATACATAGTTGTTGTGATACATAATATATACCTTTTCTCTTAAGACAGTATTTTGTTTTAACATGAAACAAACATAATCCCAGAGTTCATTAATATATGCATTGCAACATTCTCTCCAAACTGTGGAAGAAACACTGACCAGCACTGGATGGTTTTAATGCTCAAGGTGAGCAATGTAAATGCTTCCAAGAGGTGGCTGCATCGGTACTTGTGCCCTAATGTCCTGTTCATTACTGTTTGCAGTGCTCCATGTAACTTGACTTGTATTGTACCTGGTCATGACAGTCTGTCGGTCTGGGCGAATGTCGAGAAGAATCTTCATAATCTGGGGTTCAAAGCCCATATCTAGCATTCGGTCAGCCTCGTCCAGCACCTTTTCCCAATGATCAGAGCAGTTATTAAAAGCAACCCATCTGTATTCTCACACACAACTTTAAAGACACATACAGACACACAACATATAAACTTTTGTTACATTGGTTTGTGCTGATACCTAAGACAAAGACTTGAGGCACTGAGATGCACTAACACAAACAACTGACCAAGTAGGTGATGGAGCGAAGATTAATGAGCTCATTCATCTGTAGATCATTTAGTCGGCCTGGTGTAGCGATCACTATGTCCACGCCCCCCTTCACCAGGTTGATCTGGGCTCTCCTATCCCCTCCGCCATATATACAGACACTGAGAGAAGGTACAGAAGGAACAGTGATGCTCACGTCACCTCTACATCGCAATTAACTATTGATTCTAAGCTCATCCTTAATGACTTATGATATAAGACTGCTGGACCTTTTGTAGCCCTTGTAGCTGTACTTTTTGCACTCAGTTTCAATCTGCAGGGCCAGCTCTCTGGTGGGAGTCAGCACCAACATGCCTGGACCACCTCGCTCAGCTCTAGGCCTATCAAGAAAGGAAGGACAAAAACACAGAAAGAGTTTAACAGACATAATTATCAAAGCTGCAACCATCTGAAACAAATGAAAACAGAATAGTACTTTTACAGTTTTTTTTATTTATTTATTAATTTATTTTTAGAAATGCCTTGATGCCTTAAGAAAAAAAATAAGCAAAAAGGTCATGAACTCACAAAGGCTGTCCATCCATGTGAATGAACCCTGGCAGCAGGTAGGCCAGGGTTTTGCCTGTTCCTGTCTGAGCAATGGCTATCAGGTCCTCTCCACTCAGTGACACTGGCCACGCCTGAGACTGGTGAAGAAACAACCGAACACAGCATGGCACGTTTATACAAAACGATTGACAACAACTGCTGTAAAAGACACTTATCAAGTAACTACTCTACAAATATACTGTATTAAAGTTAATATGGAATATAAAATTTAAAGACTATTGGCATTTTTTTTTTTTTTTTTTACATTACATTTACATTTTCCAAATTATCAAAAGCAATCTACAGATAGCATTAAACGCCACCAGACCCCGCTGGAGGACCTGAGGCCCACGTAAACACAGTGGCCCTCATTTATGAAACGTGCGTACGACCTAAAACAAGCGTACGACTGGCGTACGGCGATTCCTACGCAAAGCTCGTCCTTTGTCAATTTGAACGTGAGCGTAGGCTGCGATCAAATCTCACGTCTGGTCTGAACTCGTGTACGCAAGTTTTCGAGTCAGTGTGGCCTTGCGGTGCAGCATCTAATCAGTTTAACAGGAGAAGTCATCAGTTGATCACTTCAGCAATGGCAGATCTGGCTCTTTTAGAAGACCTATGTGCCGGTACAACATTGCACATGTACACGGACACGTGCTCACGGTTGCCTGGCTCTGACTCATGAAAAAAACACAAGTAAAATAAAGACACTGCATAAACTCCGCTACTGTGTGTTTATGTAAATATAGGTACACCATGTAGGCCTAAAAGATTACACACAGACAGACAGAGAGAGAGAGAGAGAGAGAGAGAGAGAGAGAGAGAGAGAGAGAGAGAGAGAGAGAGAGAGAGAGAGAGAGAGAGAGAGAGAGAGAGAGAGAGAGAGAGAGAGAGAGAGAGAGAGAGAGAGAGAGAGAGAGAGAGAGAGAGAGAGAGAGAGAGAGAGAATACATGTGTCTCGATAGATAGATAAAATGAACTTCAGCTTGAGTCCGATTTACTACAGCAACTGTTGACCGCATCTCTTTTCATTCTGCATTCTTTCTACAGCCTTTAATACCAGTTCTCAGGCTGCCAAATAGTACACACGTTAGTGCAAATGAACCCGAGATATCAGGGTTTCAATCTCCACCTCTGAAAAGTGCCGCTTCTTAGCCGGATTACGTCTCATAAATTGTTGTCGTAAATTGTAGGGGCGAGGCCTCAAAACCGAGAATATATTGGGGCGTGATATTTAAATTACGATCGTTTGCAGCCGCTGCATTTATCAATGTACGACCATTCTTACGCTCCGATTGGTGTGACAGGTTGATAAATGAGGGCCAGTGTCACTAAATCCTGTGGAAGAACAGGATGTGTGAGTAGACATGCAGGGTGAATCAGAGTAGAGGGTGCGGCAGTACACCAGCTTCACATCTGCCACAGGAATCAGCAAGTTTAATATACTGTCATTGCATTACACAGGACTGACTGTGGAACTATTTGAATGCACAGGCCAGTGATGACAGTACATTCCTCCAGACCAAGCCTCTTACTGTGAAATGAAAGTGAAATCTGAGAGGACGATGATGACGCTTCATTTCCTGTTACAGCACACCCATGATTTTATGTTTCATTAAAAACAAAAAATTACCAAAGTGAGGAGAGAGTTGAAAAGATAGAAAAAATGTCTTAATGTAGCACCCAAGCACCCATTTTTACATATCTGTTGTAGCCACAATTTAATGTTTGAAGTAGATAAATGAAAAAGGTTTTTTCTATAAAAAACTATTTAAAAAAAAAAAAAAAAACACGTACGTCTGCGTGCTAAAGTAGCAACTTCAGCAAGTTGGAAACAATTTATTGTGCAACACTACAATACAAAAAGTATTCAATGTTATATTATTCCCTGGGCAATAGGGATAATATACCTTCCATGGTGGCTTCCCCTTACTGTGAATACAGTGGAAACACTGAATAATTATTCTAAGCAAAGATTCAGTTCAAGAGAATATGAATAGAAGAGGTCATTTATCTACAAAAAGTATGAATTAATTAAAATATATTTGCTCAGTTATCAACATAATGGTATCTAAGCTTTCCTTTCATTTCTGCTTTTTGGGGAGACTACAACCATATGTTATTAAAAAAAAGGCTCAATATTTCCTGTCAAGGCAGCAATTTACGGGTATTGCCAAATATGGATCTTAGTAAATCACGGGGATTACCAATGGAAACAGACAATGAACAAGATACGTCACTACAGGTGCACTTGTGCAATTTCTGACCACATTACATCAGTATACCTCACGGAATTTTTTTCTCCAAAATAAGGTGCCCATTTATCGAAACAGTAATTAAAACTATGTGTGCATTTTACAGGGCAGAGGGCAATTTTTATCTGGTTGTATACTTACTTTTACACAGTAATTGACCCATATAATAATAATAATAATAATAATAATAATAATAATATTATTATAAGGTTAATGGTAAGTAATCCAACCAAGTAGCCAGTAGCAGTTGGATTTGAAAGTATAATTAGTGATACATTACAAAATACATTTTCCAGGTGCCAGGCTCATACCTGGATGGGGGTTGGCTTGACAAAGCCAACTTGTTCAATATTTTCCATGATCTCTGGATATAGTTCGAAGGCCTCCAGAAAGGTGCGACAAGGATTGGGAATAAGACGCTTCTCCCCCTCCTCCTTCAGGTCATCCACAAAGATATCGTTATTCTCCTTCCTGTGGACAAAATATAACACAAACAAGAATAAGAGTGGTTGATACCAAACCGCACTACCATCCTAGACAAATATGCAATGCATTTTGCTCAAGTTTGTTTATTTGGTCCAAAGTATCTGATTCCAAACACCACATGAAAATAAACTGTATATTGTATTGCTTTTTTGTACTTTGTTTACAAGTTGGACATGGAATATTCTTCTAATTTTAAAATCCAAGCCCTTAGTAATGCATTTGCAAAGGTGACTTTGTCCTGCACAACCAGATTTGGACTTTGTCGTCAACTACTTTTCATGAATTGCCCAGCAATGTGCTCTCTCTCACCCTTAATATGAGGCCCTAAAGATTGAGAACCTCTGACTAATTTCAAGTCAACAGGCTTGCAAGTGTCTATATCACAAATTTTCACACAGTTTACTTAACTATTACAGTTGGACCTGCTCAGATAACACACGAATAGGTGGACAAATGGCGCCACCTATTGGTCTGAGGCTGTAATGGAAAACAATGCAGATAAACTTAACCCTTGTGTTGTCTTCCCATCAACCATCAACTTTTGGCGCTTTTCCCAAAGTTTGTTATTTTTTTTCAATACTGTTTTTTTAATTCAGGGCCAATAAACCTTTTATGATGGCTTTTTGTCGCCTTTTTCCAACATTTTTCACGTGTTTTTCAACATTTTTGTTGCTTTTTCCAAATTATGAATTATTTTGACTAATAGTTAAGATCAGAGGATGTGGATGGATAATTACAGACATGTCAAAGTTTAGTCAGGATACTGTCTTGAAAGCATTTAAAACAATTGTTTTAAATGCCATAAAATGTAACAACCAAAATTCTATTAAAGTAATCATTCATTTTATGTAAGAATGTATTGCATCTATATGCATCCGTATGGCATCCATGTTTTTTTAGGCAATTTGGTTGATAGAAACCCAAGTTCCTGTTATTAAAAACTTTGAAAACGGGTCAAATTTGACCCGAGGACAACACAGGGTTGAGTGTTAGTTGAAAAAATCCAGCAAAAAAAAGAAAAAAAAAAAAAGAAAAAAAAAGGGAGATTTGAGGTTTGCAAGCCCGTTCATAACACCCTCAGTCCTTGCCTCTACACCCACAGGGAAGATAATGTGATAAAAGGTAAAAAAGGCAGAATTACCTCCATTCACGGACTTCATCTGCTGTGAGCATGGATACACTCTCTGCCTCAGTGTAAAACTTCTTCTTTAAGGGTGGGAGGTCTGAAGAAAGATGAAAATATTACAAAGAAAACAACAAGTCATGAATGAGGCCCACTTATTTTTGCAAATTAAATTCTGGTGTCATATCACAAGGATAAACTAATCATCATAAGCTAGTGAAAACAACAGGGCAAAGAAAAATATACAACACAGTTTTGTTTGGACTGTGTGCCAAATCAATGAAATACATATCATACAACATAGTATTTACAAATACTTGTGGACTGCAGTGTATGTAGAGTAGCAACTTTGAGCCCTCACCCTTCCACTTGAGCTCTGCATACTTGTCCTTGTTCTCCCGAATGGTGTTCCAGTCTATGGACAGAGGGGGTGGGGCAGCATCTGCAGCATCTAATTCTGCAGCAGACCAGACAGAGCTATCCCTTACTCCTCCACCACCTCTCCCTCTGTGGCCTCCTCCACCACCTCTCCCTCTGTAGCCTCCTCCATCATCTGCTCCACCATAGTCTCCCCCTCTACCAGGACCTTGGAAACAGATCAGTAAGATCAGTCAGGAACTCAGGTTCCTTCTGTTGGTTTCGCCCAGTGTTTGTAGTTTTTCTCCTCCTTTGTGCATTCATGAAGTACATTCATTAGGCTCCGGGATAAGCACACATTTTTCATTTTTTTCTTGACAGTTGTGTTCCCCCCCCACCCCTTCTAAACTGTGATTGGACGGCTAGGTGAAACTCCCGAGGACCAGAAAAAACTCCAAACATGCATCGCTCATTGCAGAATAGGCACCCAGTGCCTCGTCATGATGCTGGTGTTTTGGAGTATAGTGTAAATACGTACAGCTCCCAGTGCAAAGCATTAAAGAAAATAGACTGCCCTTAGACCAAATGCTGTGGTGGACACCACGCTACCAGGTAGAGTGCACTCAGTGCATTGTGGCCGATTCAGTTAATCTAGAGATACTATGCAGATCTTATTTTTCCCCAATCAACTAATCGATTGGTTGAAGAGTAGGTAGAATTTCAGTTTAGTTGACTGCAGCCCTACTTGTGTTAGAATCTGACACATCAAATCACAGAAAATATGCCTTAACACACAACTGCCAGGAATCATTTTAGGATCAAGACCAACATTTTCTAGAAAAATGACTTTGTACCATTGCGAAATCGAGAGTTACCATCTGCTACCAGTTCTTCAATCATCTCCTTGGCCTTCTGCTGGGCAGCAGAGGACCCAAAGAGGACCACCTCAGCTTCATGGTCCCCATTGTTTATCTAAAAAAAAAACAGCAGTTACAAACAGGGAAGAAAACAAATATCCTATACAGTACAGGTTCTTAAATTGCATCCCCGGTTCCTTCACTCGTTTCACTTCCTTTTGTCTTAGTCCGTCCCATCGAGGAAGAATAGGAGAGATGCATGCAAATCATGCGAGGAGAGAGGAAACAAGGACATGCGTTTGAGGGATGAGTCGTCCTTTCCTCTACAGCATCACGTAAATTCATCAGCTGTATGGGCAGAGTTAACAACGGCTTTCAGCTGCACGGCTTTCGGGAAGGCTGCTGTCGTGTATCCTCACTCATAGCTCCTCGGAGATCTCTCCTCGGTGCAGAAATGAGAACTTTGAAACGGTCTTCATGAAGGAGGCCCAGAACAACTTCCGGTTCAAGCGAGGAGCTCTCAAATAAGAGAACTGAGATCCAGCCATGGATGCGAAGAGCAACATTCACAATGTTTAGCAAAGGACACAGGGCAATAGCACAACAATCTTGCCGAATTCTGAAGATGATTTACAGCTTGATCTGCATTTGAGGTAATCGACTAAATCTACATTTACATTGTCTGGAATTGGTCCTGATCCCCTATGGTTTGAAATTAAGATGACTTGGTTAGTGTCTTGGAATTGACCGTACCTAACTAAAGAGGATTTTACAACAGTCCTGATAAATAAAAAAAGACATGCAATTTCTGGTTTTCAGCTCTAATTACATCTGATAATCTGACTTCTGTCATTTACAATCACAGCCAACTGTTGGTTAACTTAGATGAACAGAAATGCCCAATCTAATTTATTGTTCCTTTCTCAGACCCAAGGAAGAGCATATCGTCAAAGCATCGTCAGTCATGTCCACACTGCCCTTCACTAATGTTGGCCAGCACCAGTAAGTAAGTACTGAAGGATGCGCTATAACAGTCAACTTGCCTTGATCCTTGCACCGGTGCTCTCCTCAAGTTCACGAATTTTGGCTCCTCCGCGACCTTAACAAAATTGAAATGTATTTAGAGTCTGGGCAAAATCTCTAGCTAACATTACATCGTTAATTAACGTTAGATCAATGAAACATATTCGCTAGCTAGCTAGGTAACCTAGCTAAGATACACTAAGTACAGGTCATACCACACACTTCATTTACAACAGTTTATGAAACTTGGTAGAATGGGGTTTACACTATCATGTCGACAGGCCGACCTCATTTGTTAGCATAGCTAACGTTAACTTAGCTGACAGCGAAGTCAACCGGTATTTTGCTAAAACGTGTAGCTAACTTATAGCACTCTTGAAAACTGAAACGGATGCTTTAAAAACCTACCTATTACCCTCCCAACTACAGCATTTTCCACGGTGAAAGTCACAGGCTGGGAAGAGTCCGACTTTTCATCATGAAAAGTTCGTCGTCCAGGGCCTCCGCGATCCGTGCTCCGGGGAAACGGACCGACTTCTCCTCCACCTCTCCGACTCTTGTACTCGAGCCCCTCGCTACGATCGGCTCTCCACTCTCTTGAGGCTGCAGACCTGGTTCCATTTCGTACACCGAAATTTACATTTTGGCCTTGACTGTCATACCGTGACAAATTCCATTCATTGGGAGCTGATTTTGTAGCAGGCTTCTGGATAGCAACGCCGCCCTCGCTGTACTCATCTTCCCAGTCAGACATTTTAAATTTGGCTCCACACACCTGCCAGCTAGCTAGTTCACTAACCGCAATTAGCTAGCTAACTGTCAAGCTGTCAATCAAAACTATGCCGCCTTCAAGTTTACTCTGTTCCAGTCTTGGGACTATGGTTGTTGGGACTATGGTTGTTGGAGAGATTTTTGATGAATCTTGGAATAATAAATATGAATGTAATCAAAACTAATTGTAAGTACAGCATAACAAGGTGAAGAAATTTGCCAAATAAATACTTTTTTAAATACAATACCATTTTACATCCATTATCCACAACCCCGAATTTATTAAATCCTCATTCCGCAAAATTCATCATGACCATGTGTCTTTTACTCTGCGATTTTATAAATTTGTATTGCTAAAAAAGACACACAAAAACACAACAGTTTAGTTAATTTGTACTTTATTAATGAATAATAAAATTATTTTGCATTTCTCATCCAGAAAACATCATATGCACTTTAATAAATTAATTTCAAAGAAATATTAATGTTAACATTATCAAGCTTTAAGGCCCAGTTGTGTAATAAATTACCGTTCAAGCAGTAGAGAAATGGTATGTTTAGCCGTCAAAGCCATATAAAGTCTGTGGCATGATGTGAACTGGATTCCCAACCCAAAATGAGCAGTTTGACTTCAACTATACAGTATGGGCTATTGGCAAACAGGACCTTATAGCCATCTGAAGAAAAAATGAAGACTTTTCATATACAAGACAGGCACAATTAAGCAATTTCCAGATTGCAAAAATTAGCATGTTTTATGAGGGGAATAATCCATGGGCTTTCCTTGTGTTCGATATATTGCTCCAAAGTAACTGACAGTTTCGGTTGGCCTCTTTTCATATGTAGCAAAGCTTAATCAATACCTACAAAAAAATATATTCCACTATTAGGCATTAAACTACCATGTCACATTTTCAGACTTCCCAAACTCACCCAAAACAACTGCTTTCAAATTGATAATATATTTCATCATCCCAAAACAACTTCTGACTGGGCTGTAAAATATTTCAAAATCAATCTACAAGTGTTTACAACTGACATTTGTTAGGAGATAATACTTGTTATATTCTACTACAAAATGTTAATTTGCTAAGCAATGCACTTACTCACCATTCAAAACAAAGGGAATATAACTGAAAAACATTGATGAATAAAGGTTGTGATTAACACATTAAAATACATTTTTAAGACTGCTGTGAACATGCAAAAACAAATCAAAATGGCTAACAAAAATTAAGAAGGTTGACATAGTTTTGTGCTATCAAGAGTAATTTTAGGACAGTGTCATTTAAGAGAAACTTGCAAAACCCCAGTTTCCATAGACCTGTCAGTGAAAGCTTCTCAATCTGAATATGGACTAAATATCCCAAAATATGAATGTGTACACTTGAGTAATTTTAAGCTTTATAATAATTCTAAATGGTAAAATATTGTAATTATGATTAATGTGGTGAGGAGGGAGTGCATGCACATTCAAAATCCTGGTAAATTATACTTTTCTTTGTAAAGAGGCCACACATAACTCACATTTTAATTTCAATCTCAGATGAGATTCTGACTTGTCTAGTTAGTCTACTGTATGTTAGTCTCAAGTTTCCTTGAGGAAATTCCACTGGATAAGAGCACCGGCTGAGTGCTGAAGTACCAAAGTCACGGTATCAATTAGGATTTTGTATTGAGATTACAGGGGTACATTTTTATAATTTCACTCCCTCCCTCTCCTATTTTAGCATGTAAATATATCAAATATTTTGACACTGTCAGCAGCAGAATGGAGACATGGATCAAGTAACAACATGCATACTGGATCAACAACAGTGCATGTACAGTATATTGTTATCATGGGTTCTCATCTGAATCCAAGATAACCTTCTATGTTATAAAGGGAGTATGTGCATTGCGAATTTCTCCCTGTATCACCACACTACAACTAGTGTTGCTCTGGACTGGGAGGAGGGAATATGTTCAGTCCAGCAGCCTTTAATCCTCATTGATGCACACGATGCAACCAGCACCCAGTAAAAAGATAGGGTTTGTCCAAAAAAACTTGAAAAGACCTCAAAAGGTTGTATGTTTGTTCTAAAATTGTATCCTGATACATCACTGATGATATATAACTACTTTCAAATTAGAATATTCATATATGTGGATACTTTTTGTTAAAGATTTGGAGGAAACATTACTTTAACATGCAGGACATCCAGGCCACTATAGCGAGTGTGTGACTGCTCTTGCAACCGCTTAGACATGCAGCATCTCATGCTTGGCTGAGAACGCCCATTTCAGAAGCCTAGAGCAATTCAGCATTCAGACCATTAGCAACTAACTCACCAGGCTACTGTCCAAAGTAAGTGGGACATAGTCCAGCACCTCGTCTTGAGTGATTGCTGATAGGCCAATTTCCCCCCAATAGGATTGTCTCATTCAAATTTACTGACAACTTGCTGACAGATGAAATTACAGCTTTTGCTGATTGCTTTACACACTAAAAGTGAATGCTTAGACAAAAGCATCAAAACCCCTAACTTTTGTAACCATGCCTTAAACAAAGGCACAAAAAGTACTAACACGGTTTTTGCTTTGCACTTTGTTTGCAATTCTGCAAAACACTTCTTTCAAAACACTACACACTGTTTCTTACATTAGACACTTTGTTCAAGAATGAAAACTCTTGCAATCATTGGGAAATGCAAAACACTATCTGAAATAAGCAACACACCCACACACATGATCACCTTGTGTGCCGCCATTAGTCTGCAAGGAGTTCTCCATCATCATGCCATTTTAGGTCCCTACAATACTGCACACATAATCATATTTCTGGATGCGCTATACAGGACAGACCACAGCAGCTGAGGGTTTGTTGTCATCTGGGATAATGTTAGTTTCCACTGAGCTGCTCTGGCGTGGCACTGGTTCACTAACCACAATGTTGAAACTTCACAGTTGTATACTTGGCCCCTTACTCCCCATTTCTCAATCCGAAAGAGGAATTATCTTTAGTTTGGCGTTGGAAAGTGTATGCCAACCACATGCCAACATGCCTCTTCTGCAAGCAATGGAAGAGGCATGCATAGGAAGGCAGGATCCATTAACCATCCACCCCATCCTTTACAAAAAAATTGTTTACCATTGCACTGTAATTTTACTGCAATTATTTATTTTTATTGTTAACAGTAACATACTGTACTGCAATTCTACTTTTCTCTGTGTTTTTTGTTGTTGTAAAAAACCTGTAATGGTAAAAAAAAATAAACAATTTTTTTTACATTCATTGAAATGTAAGTGAATGTTCTGTACTGGAAATTTCACAGGAGCCTGTATGAGACAAATAGGTATACAAAGTACTAAAGAGTGCAATGTTTTGTATGAAGTACATCAGTGTGTTGTTGCTCCTTTGAAAGAGTAATTCAAGTGGAGCATGTGTGTATCATTTTGTTGCAAAAATGCCATTTTCAAAAAGGATTGTTAGATTTTGATTGCAGTTTCATTTTTACATAGAACTGGGATATTTATTTAGCGTTGTTTCTTATTTGGCTGTGGTGAAGAGTTTTGACACAATGAGCCAAAATTCCGCAACGTGTGTAAGCAATCAGCAAAAACTGTAAGCAACCATAAAAACATTAACTACACTTCTGTGCTTGTAGAAAATGAACAGAATTGGGACAATGGATTTGACCATTAACTTAAATTGAGCTATTCCCATCACACCAGGCTTCACACAGACTGTAATTCTCCTTTCATTAATTTGTTTTTGGAAACAATCCATGCAGTGATATGTATGAAAGCCTTCGTAAAATGATGACATTTTACATTGCCAAAGACAGACATCGAATAAGGAGAGTGATTGAATCTCTTCTTCCAAAAAAAGTATTTGAACGAAAAGTATTGTATGTGTGTGTGTGTGTTTGCGTGTGTATGAAAGAAGTGGTTGACCTATAGCTTCCAGTGGAAAGTTTAACACTTTTGGCTTTTGTAAATTGCACCCATTTCTGGCTTTGGTAAGACTGGTGGGACCGGCCCGTTCTGGGAACGGCATGGATTACGTGTGGATTACAGTTTATACATTGTCCCATACTAGCAGCCTAAAATCTCTTATTTTATCTGCTTTTATATTTTTAACTGTTTTTAACTGCTCTTTAATGTTTAATTGCATTCATTGTAACTTTTATTCTCGTATTTTATCTAATAGTTTTTAATTTTTGTATCGTTTTTGTGTAAAGCACTTTGAATTGCCCTGTTGCTGAAATGTGCTATACAAATAAAGCTGCCTTGCCTTGCCTTTGAGACAAGCATACAGTATTCCCTTCTGATTTGATTCCCTCATTCAATTGTCAAGGTTGCCACAAGGCAGATGTCCTTTCATTTCTACAACAAACACTCCTGCTTGTTTCAGTGATGTGCCCAAACTAGTTTGGTTTGTGTTTAGGATCAGACAGAAGTTAAAACGTAAGACTGCTGGAAATGACATTAAAAAGAAAGTAAACATTACTCACAGTATATTTTTGTGGTGAACCAAATTATTTGATGTGCTTCTACACTTTGATGTCTAGTCTAGGCTCAGAAATCACAGGTAACATCCCTTTCTTGCTTTTTATTTTAAACAAAATTTAAAATATTTGAAATATTTGATCTTGTAAAAAGTTATTAAAATGAATCTCTAAATATCTAAAAATCTTTAGATAAAGACCAAAATAAATTCTCTTAAATGAAGGTATCTTGTATTTGTGTATTGTTTGTGTATTTTGTCTAATGTAAATATGCCCACTTTCATACATATTTTATACTTTTCTTAAAGGAATACGCCACCGTTTGTTGAAATAGGGCTTATCACGGTCTCCTCTAGATAGGTAGGCTACTTCCACCCAATATAGTCCCAAATCAATATATGCCTAGGAAATCGTCTAGTCTTATTTTGCGTTGCTATTTGTACTTGTTGTGAATACGCAGGCCACAAGAAGTAATTAGGTTGTTTTGTTGTTGTTGTTGGCTCACTTTTACTCGCGACATGCTAATGGCAACAAAGGATTCCTTTCACTACGCTAAGCTAAGCTAACGGCAGCTCTGCCGGACTGAGACAATGCATGCACTGAGACAAAAAATGCATTTGCCCACCTATCTACATCTAGAGGAGACCGTGATAAGCCCTATTTCAACAAACGGTGGCGTATTCCTTTAATAAAAGTAATTTTAGTACCCTATGAAAAGTATGTAACATAATGAATGAGTGGATATAATCATGTTAGACAAAATGTGAAACCTTGTATGTCCATATAGAAAACATTGACTGGACATTTCTAACACAAAATATGAGTGTAAAAATACTTTAAAAGTGGCTTCCCCAAAAATGGTTTGTACATACAGTATGCAAGTGTGTGTGTGTGTGTGTGTGTGTGTGTGTGTGTGTGTGTGTGTGTGTGTGTGTGTGTAGTTATGCCAGCTGTACGTGTGGGGACTGACTGAGAAACTCGGGGTGAGGTGCAGCCTCCTCCACAGTCTGTAAAAGGTCTGAGGGGCTGCTGTCAGGTCCCTGGGACAGTAAGTTGAAATGTTCTTCTGTTGGCTCTAGCTTGCACTCCCTAATGAAGAGTTCTGTTCCATCCCAGTTTCTAAGGTCACCGTAGGCATTGCCACGTTTGCTACCATTGCTGCTGCTGCTGTTGTTGAGCACGGAGGCGAGACCAGGGGCACGGTTGGTTGAAGGCTGGTTGAGATTGTTCACAGAGAGGGATTTTCCAAGACTGCCTTCCCAGTCTGAAGGCTTCTCTTTTGGGCTAGACGAGAGCAGCAGCAGGGGATCAAGCTCCAGGCTCATGTGCCTCCTCCAAACCCCCTCAGATTTCAAGCCAGTCTTCTCCCTCAACTGCACCCTTCCCTGGGTAGGGCCTGCCTCACTGTCCCCTTCCTCATCAGCATCGACACTGGATCCAACAACAAAAGAGGGGCCCAGGCTCCCCTCATCCACCGGCACTCCATCTGTCATTTCATCTGGGACGGGGTCAGCGGAGTATCGGTGGTGGGAGGGATGCAGTATGGGGGGCAGCCGGAGGGTAAAACCCCCTGTTGAGGGAGGTGGCGGTGGGAGGTCAGGGAAGTGTGCTCTTTTGGAGTTACCACTGGGGGTGAGCAAGGTTGGGTAGGGGCTATCGGGAGGCAGCAGGGGTGATGGGGAGAGTGAGGCTGTTGACGGGGGATAGGATGGAGGTGCTGAGTCTGGGGGGCCGTCATCATCAGCGGGTGCCAGGATGAGACGCAGGCCTCTAGGGTTGGCGCTAAGAGAACGACGTATGCTCCCATTGTTATTTCTTCCGCCTCCAGCCGGATCACCTCTCTGGGGGGAGGGTAGATCCCTGCCAACGATGGAGGTCTGGTAGTCAGAGTTGCGATGCTGGTGGTTGTCCAGCTCGAACAGGGGAAGGGAGGAGAGGGTGAGTGCTGTGGGGCCTTTGTGTAGGACTTGGCGGTAAACGTCCAGCAAAGAGTCCAATTTTGATTCAATGGAAGTTACCTGGGCAAAGAGAAAAGCATAAGAGAGTGTGAGAACATGGAGGGAGTCAAAGAAAGAGAGAGAGAGAGAGAGAGAGAGAGAGAGAGAGAGAGAGAGAGAGAGAGAAAGAGAGCAATCAAGAGAGTGAAGCTTGAAGAGCTGTTTATGACTTTTATTGATCTCAATTTTCAACCAAGAAATTGGTATTGATCAAAAGCCCAAATCAGCTCCTTGCAGATCATCAACACTAAAGGGGAATACAATCTTGCAAATGCATTAGTAAAGGATAGTGCTAATGTAGTTTTTCCCATTTAGATTTTTTTCTTAACTCACCTGTCTCTCCACCTTACACACACGTCCCAGCATGCTCATGCTCTCTAGAGAGTCTCCATCTGGGTGCAGTTTGTCCCTCATCTTCTTATCCACAGGAATCTGGCCTTTTCCCAGAATCTGATCCACCCTGATCCACACACAAACTGGTGTTAATATACTTGAAAAAATATCAATGGTGTAATATAAGTAGGCGACCAAGCTTCATTTCAGGTTATCCCAAGTCAGGCAACAAACCTAAAGCAGCAGTAGGATGTTAAGATTAGAGTTAGTAGAACACACATCACACATAGCTTGGCTGTATCAGTGCCCTTATATGAAAACCCTGTATCTCCAAAATTGTCAGTTTTTCTGGAATAAAGATAAACTGCATTTTCCGATTGGATTAAATGCAGTATGTGAGCCTACATGGGTTTCATGGGCTCTTTTTTAACAAATGAAAACCAAAAAAATGAAATAATAATAATAATCACATTTTCACAACTCATAGGAAAAGGGAATAAAAGTACAAGTTATTTATGAGAACTATATCTCAAAATTAGGTGAACAAAAACAGTATGTTCAAAACAAAGATCATATTGTTGGGTGAAAACCTGATATCACAAGATGACAATACATTTTTGAGTTAAATAAATTCATCAGACCAAGTGTTCAGAAAATGTTCTCAGCCTACAGAATTACCCTTCCGCTTGAAAAATACCAATACTGAAGTTACAAGGTTTTTGCAGAACAATGTTGTGTGTGTATTAGTCAATTGGCAGCTATTTATTTCACTTTCAATTCCAAAAGGAATAAGAAAGACGTATATATTTCATTATGTTTTACTTTAAGACATTTAAAATCCAAGCTAGATGCTAAATGCTGCATTCAAATTACCAGTGAATCTGTAGCCAGCTTCTGAATGTCAGCATTGATCAAATTGCACAAGTTCTTTGACACTGTAATACTGTTAAATTAGTGGAGTTAATAAAGTTTGTACATCTCTAACATGCATTGATCTAGTAAAGGTCAGCACCCAGAAAATGCCACACATGATTTTGTTTTAACTACAACAAAAAACACATGAATTGATTGGAAAACACTTTAAAACACTTACAACTGCACACAAGTTAGCAACATTCACAGGCACAAATGTTTCCCTTTCTGGTGAAGGGGAAAAGAATGTAGTATGGAACTATGGATGGGATCTAATGTAACAACAGGGATGATGTGTTTGGGGTTGTTTGTGTATAAACGTTAGTACACATTTGCATTAAATGCAAACATTTTTGATTAAAACCTCACCAAATGGCTGGAATTAAATGCATTAGAATAATCATGTTTTAGGTCAACATTTGAATATGCTTTTTACTTTTAAAAACCCTTTTGGTGTGTCTAAATTGTCTAATGCAAACTCCAACCATCTGGTGCAGTAAGAAAGTCTGTTTGCGTGTGACATTTCACAGTCAGTCAGACACTTTTCAGGACAGCAAGGGAACTAATGGTCACCATAGGGGGAACTAATGGTCACCATAGGGGGAACTAATGGTCACCATAAGGGGAACTAATGGTCACCATAGAGGGAACTAATGGTCACCATAGGGGGAACTAATGGGATTCTAATGGAAGTAAAACTTAAATGAATTTAAATAAAAGTAACCCTGAGCCAGGGAGCTTCTTCCTGTGGTTGCTGTAATAATAGTGCAGGGCAGGAGAAGACATGTTCCTTGGTCGGCTACTCAGGCTGGGACCAGAGCCCGCTGCACTGGCCAGTCTGGAGACAGGAGAAAGACTGGGTCAGATACATCTCTCTTTCTCTCTCTCTGTCTGTCTGTCTGTCTGTCTATCTATCTGTCTGTCTGTCTGTCTGTCTGTCTGTCTGTCTGTCTGTCTGTCTGTCTGTCTGTCTGTCTCTCAAACACACACTAAAGCACAAAGCACAGGTGGACAAATGAACAAATCCAGTCCTATACTAACTGACATTGGCATGTAGATAAACACAGAGGATGAGAGGGACATGTAGGCTAAAAATGTAGTTATCAAAGGCTAATATTGGTACTGACATTTTCTAGATGGTCATGATTTTTTAAGATTTTGAAATTGAATTTTGCATATTTGCAGTCTTATTCCCACATTTGTATTCATGTCAATGCAGACTGTGATGTATCAATAATAACCCACACTTCACTAATAACAAAAGATAACTGAAAAAAGTATGTTTTTCATGTCATCATGTCTGGATTAACACAACTCTTTTGATGAGGGAGGGACATACAGCAGTGGCAAACATCATGCAGACAGCTTATCCACAGGTCAAAGATTCCCCTCCAAGCCATGTTTAACAATGCAAATCATTTAATGAAATTATACAAATTCAAAGAATCAGTTTTGCATTTCTGTTTGCTTGTCATGATGTTGGCCACATTAAGGTTGACATCATTATTATTACGTTATTTCTATCATCCTCAGAGAGCAAACCTGTGAAAACACAATATTAATAAGAAGACATAATGGCAGTCTAGTAGCAATGCTAATGAGATACAGTGAATGTAGATTGCAGCACTCAGGTGGTCTGTGTGTACCTACAGCCAATTATTAGCCAATACAAACACTTCTAGTGTTGCTGACGACACTGGCATCGTCTAGCATCATTCAGCACAACAAAACACAAGATGACCAAGAGCTTAAAACAAACTTCCTTTTAAAAAAACATGGTTTGTAAATGTGAAAGTCCCAATCCATAACTGCATCATAGCACCCCCTGCTGAAACAATGTTTCCAGTTTTGCTTTAAATAAATTAAGTGATTATAGACTTTTTATAGAAAAACTGAAAGTGTCTATATTGAAGCTGCAAAAGGAAATAGGAACTGAACTAAAACAGCGAGATTTTGAAGGAATTATGATGAATCAGTTTATTCATGTTTCTAATATGATAAATAAAGTTGTATAACTTCAAATAAATTCTGGATTGGAGCTTTTACATGGGGACAAAATAGATGCATTGCTTCTCTAGATAGCACTGAGTATCTTTTCTTATGTCACCTATGGTATGTTTGTTAGCTGGCAAAATGTTCTAATTGGATGAGGTCCTCAAGGAGCCCAAATCAGGATCATCAATGAGACAGAAATAAGTTGTGTTAGTACTTAAAATAGTATGTTACTTACTACTAATCAAATGAAAATGGTGTGATAAAGCACCACTTCCTTAGTTGAACAATGTGGTAAGAAAAGGTTTCCAATGCTTGTTTCTTAATGCATATCATTGAGGCCCAGATCACCACATCTATTTTATGTCCACAATGTAACTTTGTAAAACTTTGTCCATAATCTATTGCTTGAGCTCCTTAATGACCTCTAAAGCCAGACGTGGGTCAAGCAGCAAATTTGGTAAATTGTTTTGTGCATGTACAACGTATAAAGGCTACTAACTCAGATTCAATAAACCTCACCTAACTTTGACTCAGAGTAGACTATAAACAAACTGTGAATATTATTTAAACAGGACTGCATCTTAACACAATTAACAGAAATAAACCAAAGCTTCCGTGGCTATTTCCAACCTGTATGGGCTATTCAAGTGTAAGGACGCACTGTATTTTCACATGCACGAATGCATGCTGCTTGACCCAGGTGCAAGTTCAACATCCTCAAAGTTTTCGTTATGTTAGCGGGGAAGCAGTTGGAGAGAAGATAAGGACAGGGTAGGTCTAACCCCGGTGCAGACTGTTTCCTCCGGGCCTGGCTGTAATATAAATGCAGGGAGGGAGAGGATAAGGTCTTGACGCGGCTGCTGAAAGGCCTTGGAGGGGGACCCACTACAGTGTCTAGTCTGGGAGAGAAAGGGGACACAGGTGTACATATACAGTACATACACACAAACACACATTGGGTAGAAAATACATAGTTGGAAGTTAGATCAAGGTTAAAGTTGGTTAATTGTATTTAAAAGAATTATCTGTAGAGTGATAACCTCTTTATATATATATATATATATATATATATATATATATATATATATATATATATATAGGACTAGTAGTAACTGCAGAAACATCAATATCAACATATCAATAAAAATAGTAAACATGAAGAGCAAGTTCACGTTAAAAAACGTTTTTTAGACAGACCAGTTTTGTGGGATTTTGTGATGTGAATGTATTGTATGTTGGTGTGTGTGTGTGTGTGTGTGTGCGTGCGTGCGTGTGTGCGTGTGTGTGTGTGTGTGTGTGTGTGTGTGCGTGCGTGCGTGTGTGTGAGAGTCCTGACCTAGTCTGAAGGCTCTTGATGCGACAGAGCATGTCCAGGTGTCCTGCAGAGTACTGCTCTATGACATCCTTCACATCGTACGGACGCAACGTCTCCTTAAACTTCTTTTTTGCCACGTGGAACTTCATGATCCTACACACACACACACACACACACACACACACACACACACACACACACACACACACACACACACACACACACACACACACACACACACACACACACACACACACACACACAGGGGATGCTGAAGTTAGTAACAAAGTCAAAAGGGGCTTGAAAAATAATGATGTAATTACTACAAGGAACCACTAGATGGTAGCAGCAGCTTTGGGACAATCATTGTTACGTATCACTTGTTGATCTTTCTTTGGAGAGTTATAATGAAAACATTGTTAAAATATCAAATACCTAAAGGAGTATCTAACGGGAAGCCAAGGTTCCCTGGTTGTCTTGTCAAATCCATAACAACCTAAATTAATGACTTTGAAACTTGAGCGTAATCTTCTATCTCCTTTATTTGGTGAACAGAGCCACTGCTGAGCAGATAATATTGATACAGGTAAGGGGATCCATATACTTTGTGCATTTGGATTCCCCAGTGGCTTCTGCTTTTCTCCAGTTGCCTGTTTTTCTCACTGTCTAAATGGAAACAACAGTGACAGATGACCCTCTCTAATAACAGTCCTGACTGGGGAGGGGGTGTCCAACCATCAACCCGACACCCTGGGAAAGACCTGGGCTATGGCTGCCCTTGGAGGAGGCCTGTTGGGTGTTATGGGTGATCTGTGGTGATCTGTGTGTGTGTGTGTGTGTGTGTGTGTGCGTGTGCGTGCGTGTGTCTGAATATAGAGAAACAGAGGTGCTGGTAATAGAGGGGGTTTGATGGTCTTCGATTCACTAGAAAACAAACTACTTAGTAACTGCTTAGTAATTTCAGTTGTATGTCTGCAGACTTAGATCTTTATTTTTAAAAACTAAAGATCTCATTATTGCACCATCTCAGTTTCCTGATAATTTATTAATGCACGCTCGGCATCAGAAAACAGGATAATGTCTTGGCATGTTGTATCTTTCTAAACCTGCAAATATAATGAAATTTCAGAACAAGTGAAGTAATGGCTGATTGGACATTATCACCAAACTATCATTTTAAGAGGGAACATTGCAACATATTTGATTTGTGTCAAATGTGGATTATAAAAAGATTCCACTGGAAATTGTTACATAACTTGTACTCTCTGTTAAAATGATAAAAACTGGGGTGCCTGGTTAGCGCACCTGGTAGAGCATGAGGCTCAGTCCATGTCATTCCCCCTTTCATGCCCAAACTGTCAATTCAAATAAAGGCCTGAAATGCCAAAACAAAATAGATAAAAACTACAAATTCCAATATAGATAAAGTTGGATGTGACACACTGTATTATACCCACCTGGCACCGTGTACAGCACAGGCAAGGGTCAGGTGTAGCTGGTAGAGCTATAGCTAGCTTAGAAAAGTTAATAAAATGTGATTGGAGTCAGTAATACCGGGGGAAACATTTTTGGTAAGTTTATAAATATTACATTTGTATACAGACAGACTCAGAAGCTAATTACATTAATGGAGGAGGATCAGTAGGATGACACTGCAAATCATAATCACTTTGACTTGGTCTTTTATCTTGCATTAGAATTTCAGACCTTTTCTTTGTGATACAGTACTCTCCCGTCACCCAGTAATAACCATAAACAGCTTTATTGGTTAAATAAAGCCATTTTAATGGCTTTATTTACCTTGAAAAAATGATTCTGAATTCTTAATAACATATAGAAAATGATCGCAACTACATCACTACACTAAACATTGAAAAAACTGTTGGAATGTATTTCGCTAAGTCCAACAAAATTAAAGATATGCCTAACATCTATTTTAATGGCCAAAATATTAACATTGTGACAGAGATAAAATATCTAGGAGTTTGGACCAAACTCTAAGTTTTAAAAAACATATTAAAAGGATGTGCAACCCGATTAAATATAATATCTCTATGTTTAGACACATTAGGAATAGTTTGACAATTGAAGCATCGTTCATGTATTTTAATGCCATGATCTCTCCACCATTAAAACCAGTAAACAATGGAATCAACTCCCAGGCAGTCTAAAGTTGTCTGTAGATTTGAATAATTTCTCTCGAAACTTACAGAAATACATCCTCGATAACCAGCTATGTGAGCATCAGCACACTTAAAGTTTATAAATGTAAAATTGAAGTAAATGTTTTTGACTATGTTGTATATATTTTAGGCTGTAATGGTTTTTTGATCAGTTTTTCTTTTATACATCTGATTAGTGTTTAACTAATATTGGATGTATTTGTTAGTGCTACTGACAGTTATTTGTAATGTAATGTTTTAATATTGTGTGCACCTGCCCGGGGACTGCAGATGGAAACTAGCATTAGCTAACTCTGGTACAAAACATCTTTTTGTAAGATGAATGTATTTTGTACATTGTCCCTGACAAATAAACTAATCAAATAAATACATAAATAAATCAATCATATTTGAACCAGATGTGATTTTTCTCCCCAACCTAATTTTTTAAAATGGAAATACTGCTTATTGATGGTGAAAATGGACATTTTTACAATAAAAAAATTTGAAGACGGTGAGAAGCAGCAGTGGAGTGAGAGAATCAGTTGGCGCCAGTTGGATAAACATTTGCTCACAGGGTGCTGGTGCCAGTGTAAGAGATCAGGGTCTGCTGAAACACACACACACGCACGCACGCACGCACGCACGCACGCACGCACGCACGCACGCACGCACGCACGCACGCACGCACGCACGCACGCACGCACGCACGCACGCACACACACAGCTTAAACCCCCCTGAGGTAAACTCTCATACCCAGCAGTAGGTCTTACAGATAAAGAGGAAAATATGGAGAACAAATAGAGAAATCAGTTTAAAAAAGCTTTGCTTGAGGGAACCAAATATCGTGTGAACCCCTGCACTCATGGGTGAATGTACTGTATGTTTTTCTCATCCAACATGTATGGTGGAGGGAAGAAAGACAGGGCTGTGTTGTGTTATATTATCTGTTATTGTAGCACTGTGAGGGGATACACAAGGAGAGATGGTTTCACCCAAACACTGATGAAAATACAAACATGTTTAGAATCTTCTTCAACAGTCATACTTTGTGATAAACTAACTTGTTTGGGTGTATGAAACCAAGCTGCAAAACATGTAGCTCATTGACTCTTTACACTATATAAATGCCTCCTTCTGTTAGCTGGTGGTATTTTTTTATAACCTGGTTGGATTCATGTAGCCATTCAAGTCCTGCACACTGAGAGATTCATGAACCTTTCCAGCAATAGCTACAGATCATGAACAGCCTATACAAAATACTTAGGCCAATAAATCCAAAGGAAACGTGAGCAGACTTGAACAAGAGCTCAACTACAGAAAAGACTGTAATAACAAAACAGTCAACAACTAGCCAATCACAAAAGGAGGAGGCAGTTTAGTGACATCACCACTTAACTTAAAACTGTGCCGTTCTGGGGGCTTTGGTTTCAGAATCAATAGACTAATAGTTGTATGCCTCCTCCAACCAGTCACGTTGCAGTACACTTTCATGTCTGCCCAGACTCATTTAATATATGTAGTGAAGACTTTGAAGCAGTTTAATAAAAGTGTATTTTTTTGGTGAAGCGAGGATGCTTCACACACAGCTTCGAGACGGCAGTACAGAAGATCTACACAATCACCGCATCACAACCACTGAAGATTAGTGACCAATTTAGTATCCGTGTTTTGTTTTTAAGTTATGGCTTTGAATAATGGCCAGAAAGAAAAGTGTTTTTGCAGAACATTATGATGTTGCAGTGAAGTTGACTTTTGATCACCAAATTCTAATCAGTTCATCACAGAGTCCAAGTGGATGTGCCAAATTTGAAGAAATTCCCTCAAGGCAAACTGAGATATCGCGTTTACAAGAATGGGACGGATGGTTGTACGGACAACCCGAAAACACAATGCCTCCGGCTGTCGCTGCTGTGGAGGCATAAAAAAAAAAAAAAAAGCCCTATGGGAGGAGTTGAGGAATGATGTGACTAATTAATCAGATGTCCTTTGTCAATAAGCCACAAAATACATAGAAATACATACCACAGTCAATCGGGAGAGCAGGAGGGCTTCAATGACACTACTGACCAACAGGAAACGCTGTTGATTCCAACAAACCATCACACATTCCAGCATGGTTTCAGAATCAACAGATCATAAACAGATAGCTATAGTTGATTAACAGCCAAAAAAACAGCCAGACAGGAGAAGGGAAATTACTTAAATCATGTAAAAATCAAGATCAAGAATCTGCAGCTTCATATTTCCCACATAAACAGGAGAGTGGTATCAATCTTCTCATGTGACTCTAAAGAAATCATATATTTTTACAAAATGTTACATTTCTTTTTTTTTAAGAAGGCAACACATTAAAGCAATAGCTGTGGAAAACTCAGTAATGACTGAGTTTCCTATCAGGGCTGATTTTCCATCACCTTTAGGGAATCAAAGTTCTTTCAGTTTCTCACTTGATATTAGTATTTGGATGCATGTTTGAAAATGTGGTTGTTGATATCTTTTTCACAGTCTCTTCACATCTACTATACAGACTGAAACACAAGTCTTGAAACATTTTGGTGATTTAAAGATGCTAATGATAAGAGCATCAGCTAGAATGCCTGAAATGTAAAGCGTAGCAGGACCTCACCTGACAGCTCTGATGACAGCCTTGAGGGGAGCCGATAGATCCTCCACTGTAACGTCGCAATGGCAGCCTCTCTCATCAAATGAATCCTCTGTGGTCATACCTGTGTCCACTGAGAGAGACAGACCGTCATTTCATCAATAAATCTAGCCTGGTGCAAAATCGCTTCCAGTCTTTAAATTCATAAAAATGCTTTCTGCATAGTGTGTCTGGACAGGACTCTCCAAGTATGTTTCAAACTGATAATATTTGGGCTTTTAGGGGATGAGAATGTATGCCCTGCTTGGATGAGATCTTTAGGAATGGGCAGGGTTTTGCCAGCTCAGCTATGTAAGGTGAGAGAAGATATATATATATATATATATATATCCTTAATACTGCCAATAATCAGGAGAGTAGGAGACATGGACAGAGAGACAGACAAATGGTAAAAGAAAAGTAAAGGGGGAAAAATGGAAAGGGAGTGAATAATGATATTGTGTAATTGCACAGGTTATAAAATCAGTTCAATAATAATGTGAGGAAAAACACCAGTGCACAACATAGTGTAGACATAAATACTAATTTAGGTCACAACAACACATCCATGCTCCCTTCAAAGCGTACACAAATGAATTGAGATGTCAGGAAGTACATGAACGTGTATAATTCAAGTCTGTTAAGATTGTCTCCAAAATGCAATATATCGACCTGGATAATACTGGTACATGTGTTATCTCATATTGGTATTTTCTTGTACAGGGGTTGACTGAGAATCAACCTATTTTCTCCACTAGGGGTTTTGTGGTTGTATGTAAGCTCTGAGTGTAAACAAATCTTGATCTAAATCAGAATGCCTGATTAACCCTTCAACATTCATTTTTTTGAGTTTTTTTCCTCGCCCTGAGGATCTTTAATGTTGTTAAATTCCCCACTGTCTGACAGCTTGTTTCAGCTCTTCATTGAATGTATCTTTTATTTTTATGTGTATGTATAGTCTTTTTTCATTTGATGCATCATTACATCATTGCCATGTGCGTCATCTCATAAAGATTTGCCCAATATTCAGCCAGACATACTGACATATGGTATCTTAGGAAACAGCATGTGTTTGTAATGGCATTCTGTGGTAACAAGGGTAATTTGTCAGATATTGTGTTGGTTGGTTAGTTGCCATTAATAGTAAGATGGACAAACACATAGTCCCACTCACCATCTGGGACAGCAGTGCGAGTCTGGCTCTTCAGCCTCAGTGACGGCCTAAATCGGGTCCGATCATTGAAGCTCCAGCTCTTCTGCACTTTGGCAGGACTCCCACCAATCAGATCTGCGCCGCCCACCACCTCGTTGCCAGGGGAAGAGCGTTGGCGGTCGTTGATGGATGTCTGCCTGCTCTTCATGCTCTGACCACGGGGACTCGCCATCCGGACCCGCTCCTTAAAACTCAACTTCTGACTACAGGGAGGGAGGAAAGAAAAGAGAGGGAACCAAGGATGTGGAAAGGGAAAGAGAGGGGGAGAAAAACATTCAAAGATACAAAGACAAATATTTGGGATGGGGTAGACAGAGGGAGCAAGAGGGATGGAAGAGTTGATCAAGAGATAGATGATGGGAAGACAAAGGGGAAAAGGTAAGGGAAATTAGGTAAAGGGAGTTTAGGATGGAGTTGATAGAGAAAGAGAGTGTGTGACAGAGGTCAGAGGTTGATAGAGAGACACAAAGAGAGAGAAAGAAAAAAGGGATGCTGTCAACACCTATTTCCCCTTAGAGAATAAGAAGAGTTCAGAGTGCAGACACAGGGCAACATTCTTTCTTTCCCTTCAGACCAAACATCATTGATCCAATTGACATGCCCATAACACCAGAACACAGCCAGGCTGCACGCCAAGCCACCAAAACAAACCCTCAGCGTTGGATCTTGAAGTGCTGCAATCCTCACCTGATCGGCTGATAATCTATTCATGTATTCACTTTTAAAAACAGAGCTAATGAGATTTTAAGGTGATATGTGAAGCATGGTAACACTAATACATCATCACCACATTCATTTTGAGACTACCTTAAACAAATGAGACCATTATTGAGAGAAGCCTCAAACAGCCTCAACACGATTTTCCATCTTTAGATATTTTTGGAAAATGTTAGAGTGCTTTACACCGTTCTTCATGAGCAAAAAACAGCTAAATATTTTAGAGATTATGAAGGCAAATCCCTTTCAGCATTATAATCAATGTTTATTGGTAAATCTAAACAATTAAAGATCCAACCGGACGCAACAGTGTTTTATCAGAAATGTGGTTTTAATCTGAAAAATGCAACCTTTGTTTTGGTCTCAATTATTCAATTTAGTTACACCATGGTGTGATATATTAATGGTCAAAATGCTATGTACTGTATAGTAACTTTAAAATACAAATACTATTATATTACCATTAAAACCATACTATGAATCTTATTATCTTCCTCTATCAACTTATTTGTTAGTTGAAAAAATCAGCCACTGGAAAGGAAAATGCATTTAACCACATAATGTTGATGTAATAATGTAATAATGTAGATATTTGGTAACCTTACAGGGGTTGGTGGGAAGGCAGTAAACTATAATGTTGCTAAGGCGAAGAGACGAGCATGCAATGCAGCAGACCAATGAGAGAGAGATGCAGGGATCCAACACATTTTCAATGCCACAATTTCACATTTTTCCATATCTCAGTGTATCTTCTGAAATTCATTTTTTAAATCAGTTTGAATCACTTTAACAGAAGTTGCGTTTACTTGCATATTCCAAAACTTTTAAAGACTTTGGGAAGTGTTTTTTTTATTCATTTGCCATAATTTCCCTACAGCCCTAAAACAAAATGTGGAGATAGCTCAGGCTATGCAATACTATAATATCCCAAAGCTAGACCTGTGCTATATTTTCCTTACTTTCCCAGACTTCACATCACATGGCAATGCATTCTCAATGCATTCAGACCATGTTCAAGGCAAAATTATATCTATTATTTGTAAGCAATAAAGATGTAGTTGCCTGTTCTGAATCTGCTGTATCCTGTAACCTCATATTGAAACAACCACAAATTATGTTGTTAGATACAGTGGATAGAGCAGAATAGATCTTTTAGTAATACATTTATTTATTACAATTCTTTCCCTCTCTTAAGCTAAAAATGACTGAAAATAGAAGTGCAGCAGTAATGCAGGGAGCATGCAGTAAAATGAGGAAAAGCTACTGAAACTACTATGTTGTTGGGGGATAATTTAAGGTCCAACTGAAATCACATTTAGTCATCCCTTTTTGCAGTTGCAAATAATATCAATGTGTTTTTAAAATGAGCTGTTTATAGTTTAAATAATTAAAAGGAATAAAAAAAAAGTCTTTGGAGAAACATCAACAATGCTCCTCATTCTCTCAGCTGGCGGGAGGGGCGTGTCTGTGTTTGATTGACAGCAGCTGGCAGACTCAGCTCTAGTAGGGAACAAGAGACATAGTGGGAAGGCTGCGTGTTGTTGCCCAACCAGGCCACAGTGTAGGTAGTAAGTTTACATGCTGTTTAATGTGCTGTAGTCTATATACAGAACGTTCCACTTCCGGGATTGCTCAGGGGCCGCCGGAAATTCCGCCGAATGTCCCTCATTTAGGGCCAGATGTCCATACTTTGGGCTTTCTTTGTGTTGGAATTTTAAACTCTGTTCGATTTATGAGGACTATGGTTAACTGCTCCTCAGATCTCTGCAGGGTAAATCCAGACAGCTAGCTAGACTATCTATCCAATCTGAGTTTTCTGTTGCACGACTAAAACAACTTTTGAACGTCCACATGTTCCACCAAAACAAGTTCCTTCCCGAGGCTGTTTTGCAGCAGCACTGTGGCTCTGTACGGCCCTTAGCTCCGCCCAAGACGATTGTGATTTGTTTAAAGAAATGCCAATAAACCAGAGCACGTTTTTCTACCATCCCGGAATGCTGTGTGGACTCGCCAGACCCTCCTCTGCAGCGCTGTGGAGGAAGGTCTGGCAAAGCGAGACTACATTTACTGTAACTTAACAGATGATTAGCTATTTAGCCTGAAAAAGTTGAGCAGTGCACTTTTCACCGGTGAATGTTTGATCTTTTGTTCCAGCCAAGGTGTGGGACAAAATGTGTATTTAATGTTTGCATGTTAGATCAGAAGGTGACTTTAGCAGGAAAGCTAATGTAGGTTGTTGTTCTTGTGTTGTGTAGCAGACTGCTGTCTGGCTCAGTGTGACTGTCTGTTCTGCCTGTGACATTATGCTGACGTTTATGCAAGATTTGATTGGCTGCTTTGAAATGAGGTCTCCATCTATGTAGACGGGGACTGGAATGGTATTCCTTCGAATTAATGCAAAACTGGTGATTTAGAGAGCAGGTAGATGTTTTCAGTTGGACATTAAGATAAACTGGGCCCAGCCCAATGAATTGATTGTTTTATTTCCATTTAGGAAATAATTTTTTTTTTTTTACAACTGATGGTACACTATAGTCTCCAAAAAAACTTAAAAACACATTTGGCTCCATGAATCTAAGACTTGATGGTTGTTCTAAAACAATATGAATAAAAACAGATATATTCATGTGGCTGGACTCGGAACAGTTTCTAGAAAATATAAAATAAAGGGGAATTTAGAGTAATAAGTATTTTTACTTATTACTTTATTTTAAATTCTAAAGTATGAAAGTATCATGGCAAGCTACATCCCATGATGTCTATCTTTTAAGTGATTTTAGAATAAAAGGGGCTCAACATGCAATTCGTTGATTGCAGCAAATGTTTACCTACAGTGAATTCAGATTCATTCATTTTTTTATTTATCTAAAAAAATACTTTTTTATTGTTATCTTTTAAAAACATGTCTACTTTTACAATGTAAAGATTAGTTTTGGTGGAATTCCCCTTTAATTTGTGATACAGTACTTGTTTGCATTTGACAGGCAGCAGGCAGCAGTAGTCCAAGACAGATTCCTAAAAAAGCGACTGAGGTAAGAAGGAAGTTAAGTATGTTTTCTTTGTTCTCCATCATGCTATTAGTCAGTCATTCCCACAGGTTATTGGGGGCTAAAGGCAGGGCAGAGAGGATGCTGGGTAGTACTGTAGGTACCTCCTATATTTCCGAGTGTACCTTCTGAAGAGCCTCCCATTACTGAGACCCTTACGAGAAAGAAGTAGCATAAGACGGATGGAGGAGGGAATGGAAAGATAACGGAGGAAGGAAATTAAAAGAGGAGTTCAGCAGAGGAAGGAGAAGCCCTGAAGTCCTGTCAATACTGATGCAGAGTAAATACACAGAGAATGGGCAGGGGACATATTCCAGAGAAGGATGGGAGTGGGTAAACAGGGATGTAATGGAAGGTAAACCCACCTGAACACTCTCATTTTGGGATGACAAATATATTTATGGTGTTAATTCATGACACACAGTGTCATCAAACTAAAGCTATAGTATAGTTTTAAAGTATTACTCTGTACATGTACAACCTGGATGCTATTTTTCCCAACAAATTAGACCAAAGTTTCACCACATTCAGTGAGAAACTATTCACATTTGCTTGCCTGGGTTTGGCTCTTCAATCATATACAAAAGCTCCAAATCAACTCCAAAATAATGTCCTTGCAACACAACGATTGTTCTGTGACATGTGGTCTAACTGAATATGCCTGCCTGTGTGCCTGCAGTGCTGCGTAAAGTAGTGCAATCAGGCTGTATTCACATTCAATTTAGGTGTTGTTTTAAATTAAATTGGCCGCGTTTGCCAGTTTAGTCTACTTTTCATTCTTTGGTGTGAATGCTGTTATTTGAGCCGTGCTGTGGACTAAACAGCACTCTTACAACTACGAACACATATAAGTGCAGTATAATTTGGAATACATATTTCCATTAGAGAGCAGAAGAAGTCAGCTACAGGTTTGAACACAGCCTTAAATGACAAGAATTTGTGTCCAGGTTGAAGGTAATCAGAGTTACACTTAAAAAGAAAGTGTGAATCATTTGAATGAACTGTACCAGGAGGCACAAACACACACACACCCTGCTAGGCACACCTGCCTACACACATAAACTCCAGATTAAACCCCATTATACTTTATTTCATGTAGCATCTCATTGCCAAAATCCAGCACTCATACACTCAGCATGATGTCCGCGGTAGCACTTTGTGGTGCGCCTTATGTTTACTACTACTGGTGTTTACAAGTCTGCTTAAACAAAAAACACCAGCCGTTTACCACGGCACCTACCGCCGCCGAGCAGCCGAAAGTCTGTTAAACCACTAATAACACAGTGTTGTGTGTTCTCTCGGTGGAGGGGAACATAAAAGTGCACATCATTACGATTTCACAAGTGTAAATTGGACTGTAGCAAACGTTTCTAAGAAAGAAAAGTGTAATTAAACAGTCCTAAACAGTCCTATTGCTGAGGGATGAATGCTGCTGTGGATGCAACAAAGTCTAATTAAAAGTAAGATGTGTTTAAGGATGCACATTTGTGTGTGTGTGTGTGTGTGTGTGTGTGTGTGTGCGTGCGTTTTTATATCCTGGTGGGGTCCACAACCTGAGATATGACTCACGCCATGGGGACCGGTTTTACCCGTGGGGACCAAAGCCCGGTCCCCAGAGGCACAAGCATTGCAATCAATAGAAAACAGTCTCCTGATGCGCCTGGTGCAGTTTTCTTGAAAAAAAAAAAAGGTCCCCTTGGGGTCGATTTTCCCAACTTCGTGTGTGCACCTAGTGGTCAGAGATGGTATTACAGTGTGTGTAATTGCACTGGTGGGGACATTTTCCTGACAAAAGTGTGTAAGTGTGTATAAGTGTGTATATCATTTAAGCTTCATATTTTGTGAATATCTTTGGTATATGCACTTTAATTTGATCAGACCTTTTATATTTCAAATTATTTTTTCCAAAATCTACAAAGCGGACCCATTTAATCAATAAACTTCCTTTCAAAGTGGTTTTATCCTTTGAAAGAAATGAATGATAACATTTCTTTGGCCTGAATTACACAAAAAACATGAATTAACAACTATCAATTAATAACTAAAGATAGTAGTATATATACAGTGTATATATATATGCATATATACTGTATAATACACAGTATATATGTATATATACTGTATATATACTATATATGTATATATACTGTGTATATATACTGCATATGTATATATATATATATGTGTGTATATATATATATGTTTGTATATATATATATATATATATATATATATATATATATATGTATATGTATATATATATATATATGTATATATATATATGTGTGTATATATATATATATATATATATTCTATTCATTAGTTTTTTATTCTTTCAATAATTGATACATTACCAGGAAATTCATAGGGGAGCAGAAATTATAACCATTTTAACATAGTAAATACTTGGACACCAGTAAAGTCCAGGGGTTTATATTTCAATTAAAATAAACCAATGTATCATTGAGGTGAACAGGTGCCACATGCACATTTTAAAAACCTGTTAACACCCACTGGGTTGCTGGCGACCCGGTGGGTATTAACAGGTATGTTCTGACATGTTACATAATAAGTATTTTACCACAAAAGTTCAAAACTTTTGTCAATATGGACATGCTGTACATCGATTGATTGGTACAATTCTCTGCCATTCAATGATTCCGTTCATTTTACTGAGATCATAAGCACCAAAGCATTATTCATGATCTTAGTGCTCATACTATTGAAAAAATAAATAAATAACAAAGATGATGCTTCCCTACCTGTAGGCTGTCCTAACCGCTCAATCCCCGTCCATTCCTCTTATTTATATTCCACTAGTCCATAAGTGTCCACAGATCAAAAGGATAACACGGGTTTTCCAAAAGCATTAATCCAGGTTATGAATATTGTCCTGTAGAGTCCATGCTAATTGTCTGCTAACTGTCTGCTAAAGTCATTAGCCGATCTTGTTCCTTCTGAAATAATAATTTCTTGGTGCCATGCACCGCATTGCTGGGTATGTTTGTTTTCTTCAGGTTGCTGCCTACACAATGAAACTATCCCCACCTGTTTCTGTTTAGTTTTCACCCCGGGACAGCCCTCGACATCTAGCAAGTGCTCCCACTGTGGAGCATCAATATGCTGCGTCATCTCTCTGAGCAGCCATTTTAGAAACAGCTCTCATTGGCTATAAACACGTCAATCATGGCAGGTGTAGCCAATCACATTCCCTTTCCAATGGGATATAACGTGATAGGAACATCCAATGGGAGCCAGTCCAAATGGATGGGCCTAAGCCCCGCCTCCCAGAGCCATACATGTGATTTATGAGAAAAAATATGTTCATCAGTGTTTGAATGAATGTAGAAAGGTTTTGTAAGTCGTTTTAAGTCTTAAATATGTTTTTTTTTCTAATAGCATAAAGTGAGTAAAAGCATTTAGAAAACGTTGGTCACTTGGAGAGGTTTTGGAGAGGTTTTGGCAAACCAGTGACACCTGTAATACCAAATACTGAAAACTCCCTAGCTCCCATTAGGTTAGGACTAGAGTTTTGAAACTTTATAGAGGTCTTGTTGACAATGTGTAGAAGGCATGTGTTGTGTTTGCATAGTGTGGCACAAAGTATATTTCAGTTTTGTTTTTTAGATGGGACCAAAATAACTATTTTGAACCATGTTTGAACTGCTGTAGTGTATGTTGTGTTTTAATGACATGCTACTCAAGCACATTTCCATAAACTAGAAGAATTTAGGTCTCAAATGAAACGTTAGCAGACAGTTAGCAAGCCATCATATAATTCTTACTAGTCCAACAGCATGATGCCCAGCTCACAGTCTCTCAGCTGAATTTTATTTCGAGAAGCTCTCGCCAACGACAAAAAGCCAGTCTGAGATTTACCCTTGCTTGGCCACTCTCTTCTCTTCTTAGCTTTCTCAGTGTCTTCTCTTTGGTCTCCTAGTATTGGGCCTTCAAAATCTTCCTCCCAGCAGTCCAAAACTCCTGTGCTAATGGGGTAAACACCACCATTCCCCCGGTGCTTCAAGCTCCGAGTCCTGGCAGCATGGCTAACTGAGCTAACTAGCTGACAGCAGCTAGAGTTTAGGGTTACTTTAGCAATGAGTAAAGCTTTCTGTACATTAGCAAACTCCGTAAATCACAGAGTCGAGACAGTCTGGTTAGAGGGAAAACCAGACTAAACTTTTTCACAAAATATTAGCCACTTCCACTAAAATCAGTCAATTCAGTTGCAGACTGGGAGTTCATACCGGCTCACCTAAGCTACATAGTGAGTAAGCAGTGCTCTGTTAGCCTATATAAACTTAGGCCGCAGTTATCAATGCTCTGTTAGTCACAGTTTTAGTGGTTCTCTCTCTGTGCTTTGCTTTTTCTCTCTAAGTGAGATTGAATTGTGATAGATCGATTAATGCAATAACGTTACTTGCATTTGAATTTGCATCCAGTAACTTAGTGGTTATCTTTCGTTAGTTGACAGAGACAGGTAGCTGCTGTCAGCTAGCTGCAAGTTTCTATACTGTAACTATAGCTCAAGATTTTTCAGTTTTAGTGTTTCTTTTGACAGGCTTTGCCCTTTCTGTCATGCACAGATTTCTGCTTTTTAAACTTTTGCAACCTCAATGTCACTGAGCAGCAATCAATAATGGCAAGCTCCATGGTGTCTCACAGGTCTGCTCCTTGACTCAGTACCTCCTAAGCTGCAGTCTCGCAGCACAGTTGCCCAAGCACCAGTACCCCACATATCCCATTAACCTCCCATTACCCCATGCACCAACATTACGACGCAAGGCAATGTTCCGGTGCCGCAGTATAACTGACAATAGCAAAGGCTTGAACAGCCTTGCACCATCTCAGTCCAATGCCTTCTTTTTCCCTAAGCGTAACTTTGGCTAGACTGCAAACACATTCAATTAGACTGTAATATGTCAAAAGATAGGTGGTGGTGACAGGTGAAGGTATCAGATGGTAAATACAATTCTTACTGTAACATTGACCAAAACACTATGTAAGATTCAATGAAAAATTAGATAATAATTAAATAGCTCAGGACAGGCTATGTCATGATTTTATCAGAGCTAAGGGGCATTGTTCGGCCTGACGTGAAGCATATCCAGGATGGTATTATTATGTTATAGTCACATTCCAATTTAATATTAAAAAATAATATCCACAATAAAATAGGCCCTCCAGGGCTGACTGCCTGCACATACCAAGGCAGTTGCTATGGAGCACGGCATAGGACACGTTAGCCTTCACTAGCAGCTAGAACAGACAATCACATTTGTTTTGCTTAACAGTAAAGAAAGTCACACAATCACACAAACTAACTGATCGAGGGAGCAGTAGAGCAGTAACTTGTGTTTTGCGATTCTCAAAGGAATCTGGGAGCTTTGAAGAGCAGAGAGAACAGCTTCAGTTCTTTGTCGTAAAGGGCTGTCTGACATCAATGAAAAGCGCTAAAAAATATTTTAAATATAGCGGGGAATACTTGCCTGATTTTTCAATCTGGTCTGTGTAATGGCAGTGTTTGAAATAAACGGCTTCCCTCCAGCTATCAGTATATTAGTCCAACATTTTTTCAGGATTTTGCATATAAAGTAATGAATAATTACTATGATTTAAAGCTTGAGATGATAACATAAAACAGTGGACATTATATCTTACAGTCCTAAAGAACATGCATATTAACACTAGTCGCTTGTGCTCACCCAACATTTTTTACTGCGTCTACCATTTAAAGCTGCCTAGAACAGGGCCTGAATGGAACACCACTCAGTTCTAAATTCCTAAATGTAAACTCTGGGCAAAACCATATACCCTAAAATTAGGGATGTTAAAAGCGTATACAAATATGTTTTTTTTATTTTGGAAGCATTATAATTTGGTGAAACACAAATCAAACAAGTGAGGGAGGAATACACCTTTCCTGACTTTTTCGGTCCCCAATTTACCTATGCCCCACCAGTCCCCCACCTGTCACAGTCACAGGGATTCAGCTGCTGACCGTTAGAACACACTGTTCCTGACTTTTTAGGTCCCCAATTTACCTATGCCCCACCTGTCCCCCACCTGTCACAGTCACAGGGATTCAGCTGCTGACCATTAGAACACACTGTTCCTGACTTTTAGGTCCCCACGTCATCTTTGCCCATCCCCCACCTGCACGAGAGCTGCCGACAGTGAGTGGGCGGCAGCTCATGCAGGTGTAGTTGAAGCAGGCACGAGCACAAGCTGGCAGCAGCACAGGCTCCTAAAGACGCAAATGGACACGGATGGAACACACGGAAACCAACGTTAGGTAAGTCATGTTACACTAAACTGTTTTAGTAATTATTAATTAGGCTAAATATGTGTTTGCAGTCTATGGTTTGCAGAATTGTTTTTATATTAGCATGGTTTGCCAATGCTAACAATGGCTAACTTGTCACCAGCTAGCTAGCTAGTGTTACAATGTTGTTAGCAAACTCTTAACATTAGCTACACATTTGAGCTGGTATTTCAGCATTTTTTCTGGTTATGGATTGCCTTTTTTGCTGCTGACTGTTACCTGGCTGGTCTTGCATAGTTATACTATTACTAATGTTAGCTAATATGTATGGGCATGGGAGCATGGGGCTAAGGAGAGAAAATGGGGATGTTTAATGAGCATTTGTCATCTACTAGCTAGTTATCAGTAATGTTAATGTTAGCTACCTTAGCTACCAATGTTCAATATCTTTCTAGATTATGTTCTTAATACAGGGCTACACCTAAAGTTTAATAAACAGCAGCTTAGTTTCTGTTAAACAATGGGCTAATTATTTTCTAATCTTAAAGAAAATCATGAATTCATTTTACTCTTCTCATTCATATCAGTGGTTTTACTTGCACAATTTACTTTAATTATGTTTTAAAAATGGTGTCTGAGCAGCCATACAGCGCAGTGAGACAGACCAACACGCTTTGTCATTGGTGTCGTCAACGCACAGGATGCGGGGGGCCCAGACTAGATTTAATATTTGATGCTATGGGAATCAGACCGGGCTGGACAGATGGACAGAGCGTAGCTTTTCCTCAGAGCACAAAATGTGTCTGTATGTAACATACAGTCAAATGTGAAGTGGTGGGAACAGACTTATTAGACTTCTACAGGCTGCTTTGTGTAAAGTTGCAGCTGTTATTTAAATCTGAGGCATTGCTTCTGTAAAGATCTCTGCTTTCATCCTGCCACACCTGCAGTGCTGTGTTGTTCTGCACATGGTCAGATTTAACCTGGTTAATTAAGTGCAGGTAAACAGACTGATAAGAGTCCATAAACTTCATTCAAGCCATTTTATCGTCTCTATAACCATCTTTTAAGTAAGGGAGTTTTTTTCAGTATAGGTTTAAGCATGGACTCGATTTTCTTATCTCCACAAGCTGCAAACAACCTTGTTATTTTTTACTCAATGAAACTATTCGGCACTCTTTAAATTACAGATATTTAAAAAATGATGAAAAGAACAATGGGATACATACACATGTTACATCAACTGTTTGTGTTTAACCACTTGCAGGCAGAGTGCAGGATACACCAGGCTGAAGGCAGACTTACAACGGCTGAGGGAGCATCATAATACATGTTTATCCAGGCACATGGAATACCTAAAACACCAAAGCCAGGTAATAAGGTGGAATTTTAAATGTGATACAATAATGTAATATAATATTCATACAAACATTACAATTCACCTGTCTTTTCAATGGTGCCTCTTATACTTAATGTTTTAGGTTTTAATAAAGAAAACTGTGTGTAGGAGGGTAGTGCCCTGGCTCTTTAGCTCTTTGTGAAATCAGGTGAACAGTGACTTGGTACTCTGAAAGCCACCCCAACTCCTCTCTCAGTTGACTTGTATTGTGTGAAGGTTTCCTCCTCTTTATCTGTCTGCTAGAAAACAGAAACATGTCTAAAAGCTACTGTGTGGCGGTATTCACTACATGGTAAAGAACCCAGAACTTACGTTTTTATAAGCTGCCATCCCGAAAAAAGTGAGCTTTTATGAAGACAAAAGTGGTAACAGATGTGAGGAATCAACAGGGAGAATGGAGAGACACAAAGCTAACGATATGTCCAATGTTATGTTTGCAAACATTTGGTTACCAAGTCAAATATCCATATTTAGTTTTAGGATAACTATATGTCTGTAAATTACGCTAACACACGTAACATCAGACATGTCTTTAGATTAGTGTCAGGATCCTACAGTCTCCCCATTCTCTCTGCTGATTCCTCACGTCTATCCACTTTTCTCTTCATGAAGCTCAGTTTTTTGGATCAGCAGCTTATAAAAACTTAAGTTCTGGGTTATTTACCCTGTTGGTAGTTCAAATCAGCACTCACTAGCTTTTAGAAATGTTTTTGTTGTTAGCAGATGAAATAAAGAGGAGAAACCCTCACACAACACAAGTCAATGGAGAGCAGAAAGTAGCTTTCCCCTTTGGTGGGAGCGGGACTTAAATGCGCCCTGTCTCTATGACGCCTGCTGTCCCTCCATGCCACCAGTGCCCTGAGTTCCTCATTCATCCACTGACAAAAAAAAATCAGCCAGATACTGGCAGTAGTACAGGCACTGGCGGCATGGAGGGAGGTCAATGCCAAACTCATGGTGTGAGCGCAACTGTAGCGTGATGAAGCAGGAGATAAGACAACTTTTTAAAACATACGCACTGTGAAGAATAGACAATAGCCGAGATTATGGAATAACGTTTTTATCTGATTCACTGGTCATTTTATTTCTATAGTTTGCAGCTGACTTTACTAGCTGACTTCTCTATTGGCTGTTGAAACAGGTGACGAGTTGAGTTGAGTTAAGATGGGCTAGTTCAGACCCCTGCAACTTTCACTTACAACGTTCTAAAATGGTTTCATCTCATCGCAAACCTTTGGTTTGAACTGGATTTAGTAGTTTCCTTTAACCTGGCTATTATGGCTATGATTTATATAAATCTTTTTTCCTAAATTCTACATATTTTGAGCCCTTAACCTGAAAAACTGTGAGAGAAGCATGCCATGCTTAAATGCATATAGCAGAAACACTGTAATATAGTGATTATTTTTCCAGTGCTTTATATTGTTTTTTCCCCCGCCCCCATAGGAAGTAAGTCTAGATTCTGGGAGCAACACAGAGATGTGCACTCCTGAGAGTTCACATGATTATGTTGGGGATGACCCTGATGTACCACCCCTGCGGAGAACTGACAGCCTATCCGTAAGTTTGCAGAATTAAAACTAGCTGGACAATAGGGCTAAACGATTTTGGTAAATAACCTTTACGATTTTTAAAAGCAATATTGCAATTGCAACTTAAAATGTGATTATTTTTAAGCTCTTTCTCTGCTGTATTCAACAACGACAAACGACAAATCATAGTATAGTATGACTAATACAATATTAGATAGAACATAACTGTTCTTTCCTGTTAAGATGAAATTAGGTGATGCCATAAATCCAAAAACTATTATGTGTATATGTTTAGAAAATTGCCGGCCAAATGCTTTAACATTATTAAATAATCCCTCAATGTACAAAATGTAATTTTCTGTGGCTAGCGGTCTCTCAATCAAAACAATGGATGGTAAACAGACTTTTGATGACGTGAAGTTGCGTGGAATTGTGGGAGTTGTAGTTTTCATTTTTAAACACCATCCCCGATTAGTTCACAGATGAGTTTACCCATTCAAGTTTATTCATGTTACGTTTAGTAACGTTTATTCATGCCATCCTAATAGCTGCAATTTCCCTAATTACGTTTTTTTTTATTTGATTTGTATTGATATCTGAGCAGTAAGTCAACAAGCAAGCTAACATCAGCCAGCAGCTAAAATCACACTCACAATCAGGGCTCCACACTAACTTTTTGCCTTGGTTGCACTGTTGCGCCTAACTTTTTTATTTAGGTGCACCAGCACAAAATTTAGGTGCACCCAAATTTTTCCTCGCGGCGCCGTTAATGCCACAATTTCAAGGTTACCTTTTTATCACGCTCCATATACATTCATTTATATTATGTAAATGATTTTAAACAAGAATAAGGTGTAGGTAAATACTTTTTAGTTGAAGCACAATCATACTGCATATAAAGTGCTTCACTGAGCTGCCAAACTAAAACATTTTAAGTTAAACATTTCAAAATAGAAAGTGCTACTGTTTCAAAGTGCTTCCCTGAACTGAGATCTAACATTTTATGGCTCAAAGTCTTATAGCTTCTTCCCCTTTAGCCTTGGCTAAACCAGCTTGCCAAATAAAATGCAAAGACAGGGTTTACTTCTCGGTTTGAAAATATACAGCTGCAATGAAGATTATCTGAAATAAATAGCCTAGGATATATTTAAAAAATATATATCTCTGAGAAAGCTCCTTCACTTGTTATCAACAACAATAACAGACTGATTAAAAGAGAGAGAGAGGGCGCCCGGATAGCTCAGGTGGTATATATAGAGGTTTACTCCTCGACGCAGCGGGCCAGGTTAGACTCCGACCTGCGACCCTTTGCTGCATGTCATTCCCCCCCCTCTCTCCCCTTTCATGTCTTCAGCTTTCCTATCAAAATAAAGGAGAGAGAGAGACTGAAGCGTATGCTACTCACAGAGTGACGGCTGACTGATTATGAATGGGTCCAGCACAGGTCTAATGCGCATTGGCGGGTCAGCGGCATTACACACGACTTGTATATGAAATGTCTGTATTGCGGCCGCAGTAACAGTTACCAGCGGAAACACTGGTACAAATACAGGTTTCCCTCTCATGCTTAACAATATAGAGCTCTGTTAACAATTAAAACGGTAGACAAATGTCGCAGTGTGGACCGACGCCGTGTCTCTTCATGTTGCACGGTGGCCGTGTGTGAGTGAATGGGAGCGGGGCTGCGCGGATGGGTCATGTAAGGCAGCGGAGAGGACGTTAGGTGCACCAGTGAAACCTAGGAAAAATATTAGTCGCACCCTTACAAAATTTGGGTGCATGTGCGACCAAATTGGTCGCACTCTCGAGCCCTGACAATATATTTCACATGTTGATGTCACAGGTTAGCAGAGTGCTATTAACCGTGGTCAAAACAATTATATTAAAAATAACTTAATGAGCATGTTGAAAGGTGTTTTAACCTTATAATGTTACCTGTCATGTATTAGCATGAGCTACCAGCACATTGTAATATTAGTAGCCTAACATTAAGCTGGAACGATTGATACTGAAATGTATCAATAAACAAGGCCTCTGCTGTGTTACTGTGTTGCAAAGTGGCATGTAATTAATGACAAAATTATGCTGTGTGGCAGAAAAAAGCAGCATTACGGTTACTGAGTATTATTCTTTCTGCGACACGTATGATTTACAATTACTCTCAAGCGTATATCATCTGGGTGCCGTGTTTTGATGGAAGTTAGAGGAACCAGAGGTCAAAGGTTATAGGATGCCACTGACAGGTGACTAAATGAAATGTCCCATGTCAGAAATAGAATTACAGATGTCCGTGGGTTAAAAAAATGTTGAAACATTTATAGTTTAAGTAGACAACTCAACTAATTATATTACATAGATATTGTCATTTTTAGACATTTTAATGCAGAAATGTTACATATTGTATCTTTCAGTAATGAAAATGCAGTGGAATTAACTTCTATTAACCGTGTAGTAGCTGTTAACACATCTTTGACTGTGTATGTTATAGCAGTGCTTCCCATACATAGGTTCTACTTGTGTGCACCACCCAGGTAAATTGAGACCCGCCCAGGTAGATGAAATCCGAATAAAAGTTTCTTTGAGTGGCGCAAAGCTTGTGAATGTTAACTAACATTTCACATTTTCACCTCAGGTAATTTATAACGTTAGTTAAAATGTCAAAGAACTATGAAGCTAATGTGAGAAAGAGGGCATTCTTAGTGTCATGGAAAACACAGTAGCCTACACCTGGGTGGAGAAACGCCATGATGGCAGGTAGGCCGACGGTTTCATTTGCCGGCAATTTCCAACAAAAGCCGACCAGCCAAACCAACAAAATGCCATGCAGCTTCAAACACAATTCATTTGGATACAAGCGTTGCATGTTAGAAGAGACGGGATTGTGAACAGCGATGTCCGCGCTGCGCACACACACTCTCACACACATAAACACAGCAGAGCCGAGGTGTGTGCGTTTCTTCACGCAGCAGATGTAACTGACTGGAAACAATACAGATGATTATTTAGCCTACTGCCACTGGCACGGATGAACAAATGCTACAGTCGTTACTGTAAGTAGCCTACAATAAAACCTCCATGATTAAAAAGTCAATACTTATCAATACCCACCTACCTGTTCTACAGGCATCAACATGTTTCAGTCTGCTCTGTCTGCTCTGTCCACTCGCTGTGCAAACACAGCTCTACTCTGCTAATAGCGACTTTTTACAAACAAGCTAAAATGAAAGATGTCAGTTTGTAGTCTGTTTATCTTGAACTTTGGACAAACTCTTGTAAACTTAGCTGCTGTCTTAACGAACCATCCTCTCCACTGGAGCAGTAACCTGTGGATGTATTATAAGACCAAAACATATACACGTGGCTACTTAATATGCACGTGAATTACGTGATCGTTATGTCCGTGTTCATCATTCTTGATGATGTTGCCAGTTGTATTATTTTGCAACAGCATTGTCTTATTTCAAATAAGGCATTCACGATGAATGGTAGCCTGCTTATCAGTCCATTCATCATTAAAGCTGCTGTTTTCCACATCAACTTTTTGCTTCAGGCTCTTTGACTGTGATATTTTTACCTGACAACAGCCTTTCTTTCTGTAAACATTTTCCACCAATCAGGACACTGCATACTACAACGTTTCAGTAATCAAAGACTTTAACCATCACTCAGTGAACTGCCCCCTAATCTGGGGACTTTTTCTAGTTAAGTAGCCTATCTAGTTATCGTTATGGATTGTCCATGTTTTTTAGGAGTTTGCTTACACTAATACATGTACAAAATATAGCATTAATTTAGTAAGAAAGTGAAGTATCAAACAAGCATATTCTTATTAGGTATAAATACATTTTATTTTCTTTATTTGAAAGTCCGGCCCCTGGAGTGTCTGCTTAAAAAAATTCTGGCCCTTGGAAAAATGTAGTTGATGACCCCTGGTCTAGCTTTACTGCTAATGGCACAACATACAGTGACAGTGGCTAGGTGGGTTATAACCATTTTCTGAAGCTTCATGGTAGGTGTGCCGTATATTTTCCTGCTTTTTTGTCCTTTGCCAATCACACCTACGATATTTCTTTCAGGGCCAGTAAAAATGTAGAAGGGTCAGCAAAACTCTGATCTACTGGAGGCCAGTGGGGATTTTTTTTATGTTGAGCCCTGATTAATTAAGTGACATAGTGTGGTTTAGAGCCCATTAGCTGTTAAGATGTCTGCTTTCCCCCTGAGAGACTTGGCTTTGACTCCTGGTCTGACCACTCCTTCAGTAAAACTAGATGTCCCTACTGTACCTTCAGATGTGCAAGTCATTTTTGATCAAGTGATCTACCAATGTACAAAATATAGTTTTGTTTCATTAAAAAAGATTAACTGTACTTATAAGTATTGTTATATATGCCTTTTATTCAAACAGTAAAGGTATGTTGCCAGTCATCTGTCAATTTGTTGTATTAATATATTATCATTCAATATTTTAACAGATTCCTCAACATCTAAGAAAAGACAGCAACCTGAGTCTGACAGTTGTGGCCCAAAAACAGGTATTTCACATATTAAATGCAGTGGAATATGGACCCATTTCCAAAAAATATATATACGTCAGACCTTGTTGTGTATGTATATATGTAGTTAGTTTGTATGACCCATAAGTAAATTGTTGCCAGTTAACTGTCAATTTCTATTACTGATATACTTGTCTATTACTTTGGCAGGACCCTCAACATCAAAAAGAAGAAAGGAAACAGAGTCTGACACTGGGGACCTTAAAACAGGTATTTAACACACTAAATACACTTTTAGCTATTTTAATACTTCTTCCATCAGCCCCTATCTCCATACAGTAACCTGTTCATTTCAATCATCCCTATCTTGATTGTGATCCTGATGCAATTTCAATGAGAATTACAGTCCTGCATTATTTGTAAGCCCTTGGTGACATACTGTTATTCGAGGCTCTAGCAAGCTACATAAACATGAACTCAAGTTAAAGTTGTATGCATGAAACACGTGTCACTATTGGCAAATAATTTCAGAGATTGAGAGGAAATGCTGTTAATAGTTTAGCCTTCTGCTAATTTTACCCACAGGCTTGTGAGCCTTCAGTTTCCGAATGTAGAATAAATACACCTTGGCCAAGTTGTGACTGAGTAGTTTATTTTAAAATCGACATCAGTAGTTTTGTCTGTTTTCTTGACAGTAACTTTAGGTACTGGTCTGAGTGTGTTACCTGACACAGTAAGCTGTAATGCCCCTTTAACACCAAGGGCTCAATCAGAGTTATACCCAGGTTGACTGTGTTTGAATGGGTTAAATATGGGGATATAATTATGTGAATAGTTGGAAATGACCGTGGGGCAGTTGTCACAGGTCACCGCCTATGTTTGCCACACACTTTGAAAAACAACAACATAAATTTTGTCTCACTGTGCTTTACTGGATCTTCACTATAGGCTGTATAAAACTAGGATGTTCACAGGCAGCTTCAACAACAGCAGAGCGGAGCGGTACAATTCATTTCCCAACAGTAGGCTGGCAGTGGCCGCCCGGATGTTCACCAGTCTGAATTTTGCAGAGCTGTAGCGGAGCTTTACATGCAAAACTGGCTATAAATACCCAGCATTAGAACGTAAACATATAGAAATATGTTTCATTTAATTCTCTCGGCACCACCGCTCTTACTCCCTCCCTCTGGTACGAGACAGTCTGACCGTTTGCAGCCTGTAGTTCAGTGCAACTGCTGGGAAGTCTTTTTTATTTTTTAAATGAGTCATGAAGCCAACAGCAAAGCCCTACTTTACTTCAAATTAAATGAAAAATACAAACAAAATAGTCAAAAAACGATACTAGTTACCTATTTCCTTGTCCATCTGCTCAAATAAACATGCAGAGGAAAAATCACACTGCACAAAATCATCTGAGAATAGTTTGATGGTTATTTACTGTGCCTTAGAACATAATCACTGCGAAACAAAATAAGCTTCATTTAATCTCTCCTTACTGTACTTCAAATAGCTAAAAAAACAGTTCTGCTGGATGGGAGTACTGTATGTGATGTTAGCTGTTCACTGAATATGACGTGCAAAGCCCTGCTACATTTCTAGCACTTAAGGTTATTGTCATGCATTGCTCCCGGGTTGACCCAGGTGAGCTCTGATGTCATGACCAGGGATATATCCATTTAGACTCAGGCTCAGTTTGAAATTCCAAAAGGAGGGTTGAACCCTGATCAGACAACCCTTGTGAAACCCTGGCCGAACCTTGGTCAGTGGTGTGAAAGAGGTATAAGAGGTAACACCTCTTCTCACAACAGGTAATAACATGCTTACTGAGTGATATGTAAATAAAGTGGTTGTGCTTGTGCCATTTGTTTTCTGTTGTCAGCCACTAGGCATTAGTCAATACAACTGATGCTGTAAAACAAATAAGGTCACCACACTGTTTTTTTAAGTATAGAGGCTTCAACTTGGTGTAGAATATTCACTTTTAGGACATTGCTCAATAAAAAATACACATTTGATCAAAATAATAAAGTTGATTGTCACTGGTCACTGAATAATCTTTTACATTGCCAGACTACGCCCCTAATTGTCTTTTTTCTGTTTCTTTAGAAACCTCAAAGAAGAGCAGTTGTAATTGGCAGAGGTCCACGCTGTGGAAAAGACACTAATGGCCTTCATCGAATCTGGTAAAGTACCATGGAAGTCAGAGTGTGTTGCCTGTATTAAGGCTTCACCAGAAGCACTTAGAAAAAGAACATGGACGGCAGTAAACTTTTATTTTAAAAATCGTATCACTGCCATTCAGCGTAAAAAGTGCAAGAAGAATTTACTGAAAGACTTTGCACTTGTTCTTGCGTTTTGATACGTGGAACGCTCTATGCATTTGTTGTAACATTTATCTTTAGCACCCAGCAAACTGTTATTTCTGGTACTATCTCTTATCCCCTGAGGAGAACTTTTCTTTTGCTTACTCTGCTTACCTGAGTGCACAATATGTCCAAATATCACTCAGTTGGTCTGTCACCTCAGTTATGAAATATGTTCCATGCAAAATGACCATTTGTATATTAATAACTTTGGTTGAATAGGTGAAGAAAATGTTGTATGCTCAGTTTTTACTAAACTTTACTATTTAAGACACTTTGGCTATAAGAAGCTTGCGCAGGCGCACTACTTGTCTCTGTGTGAGAAGTGCTGAAAATGGCATTGGTTTAAGAAGCACAGAGCATACAACTGGATAATGAGACTTGGATATGGCATGTGAAATTATATAATTTGCTTGCGAGCACAGAATCTTGACACATTCAGGAGTATTAAGTATTCCTTTATTACACTTGCAGTTTAGCCAATTATGAATAATGGATTTTAGATAGACTGACAGACGTATAGGTCTCCAAATTCATGGTTCTAAGTCACTGCTGAAATCATTGTAGCCTCTACTGCCATGATGTGTTTGCTGTTTTTTTTGTGCATTCCAAAGGTTGGCTTCTGGTAAAGTTAAATAAGAGGCAGAATGAAGCTAAAACAATGCGAAGGCCGTTTGAATAAAAGTTTTGTGAAAATATGAGCTTAATTTGTCCCTTTTTACAGCAGATCTAGGTTCTTTCCCATCAGATCGATTCTGGAAGAAAACATCTGGTATTTAAATCAAAATCAAATCAAACAAATTCAGTAAAATGCATCTTTGTAAAGCAGGGCTGGTGTTTGTCATTGGCGATCAATTGACAAACCAGTTTTTATTTTTAAAATTAGTTTCTTTGTAATTTATTGAATCATTCTCAGTAAAAGAGCAGTACAAATGCAGCATAAACGTGACATCACTTGTTTAAAGTTTGGATATTGAAAGAATCTACTCTAGTGTGTTGTTTCAATCTAACAAAATGCTTGTCATGAGTTGTGCAGTGCCTAACAGTGGTGTTGATTGTATGCTAATAGACATAACATGACTGGTCCCCTAGGAAGGACGGAAATTCAGGTGCAGTCCCCAGGGGGGAACAAAATTCAGGTTTTAAATTTATTTGAGAGTGTTTGATGTTTAAAGTCATTTTTGTGTTCACATAAAATTATAATGATTTTAGCAGTTGAAATCATGTCTCTAGCCCCTTTAGAAAGGGTGGATCCCATCAGGCTGCTGCCTATCAATGGATCCCACGGGGTAATAAAAACGTGTATGTGTGTGTGTGTGTGTGTGTGTGTGTGTGTGTGTGGCTGCCTTAAGTTTAAATGCCTAAGAAGCTGCTGGCTCAATTTAAGACTCCCAAATGTTGCCAAAGTAGCGCTGCACTGTAAAAACTATACTAGCATAATTAAACTGACAAATATCTCTCTGTCTTCTTCCCCTGTCTGAAATCCCCTATCTCCCCCTCCCCTCTCCCTTTTTGTTTTTTTTACTTTGCTCTGTGTTTCCTAGACTTGTGTTTGATGATTATATAAATACCATCCCAATGGAAAAAGTGCGTCATGGTACAGACATGGTACAGGCTCCTGTCTTTGAAGGCGTGTGTGCATGCATACACACACGTGTGCGCGCGTGCACACACACACACACACACTCTCTCTCTCTCTCTCTCTCTCTCTCTCTCTCTCTCTCAACAAAGCCAAAGAAGTCCATCACCCTTCCCTGCCTGAAAGTCAAGAGCAGAGAAGGAAACAGTAGTGAAAAGAGGAGGAGAGACAAAAACAGAGATGGAGATGTAAAGAAAAAGTTGCAAAAGTGTGGTAAGAATATAAAAGAAAGAAAGGAGAAGAAATCTGGAAAAGGCAGCACATTGTGCCTTCGAAAAAGGTAATTTATCAGTAGCTCTTGTAGCACTTTAATTGCTGTATAGCCTCGGTCTACCTGTGTATGATGTAAAAACACATCTGTCTCTATCACTGCATCTCTTCCTGCCTTCTACTACTTCAGCAGAGCACATGAGATAATGTAGAGAATGTGTTACTCAAATGTTAAATACATCTTGATCTGACACCTCTGGTTTACATTTATCAGAACACATCAACCTTGTTATTGTGTAACTCTCCTCTGCACATTCTAGTTATCCCTTTCATGTTGTACTTCATAGCACTGCAGTGTACCTTCTCTCACTTTTAATGTTTCCAACTTTTTCTTTCCTCCTCCTATTCTGGGTGACAACATCATCACTCTGCTAGGTTATACTGGTTAAAAAAGAGCTTAACATCAATATAAGTCAAAACAATGCCACAACTTAGTATTTGTTCTATAGGGTGAATAAGGGTTCAGTCATTCACTAAATCAATCAATCGATAAACAAGAGACTGACAAATAAATATATCACAACCCTCTGATGTCCTCAATTGATTCACTAACCATTCACTATGATCTGGTGAATGTTGATAAACAAATAAATTACTTCATCATTTATTGATGATGAGACCTATGAAAGACCCAATCTGTAATCAAACAATGAATGAACTAAAAAATAGACCAAACAAGTCTGCAAACCAGATACGAGCAGATATTACAGTTTCAATGGTGCAATTACAAAACATTAGGCATATCGTTTAATTATAATTGCATCATATTTTGAGTGTTTGTGTTTTTGGAGGAATAAACTGAGAGTCATACAAACCTGTAAGTAGTCTCTCCTTGCTCTTTCCTTCAAGGGTTAGTGGGATAAAGAGGAGGAGACAAAGGGAGAGACATTAGAATTCCAGCAGATTAAAAAATAGCATTACACAGATGTTTTCACTAATGGATATATGACGCATGAAGCCAAAAGAAAGAAAAACAAAGATACTTGGATTCAATGGGGTTAATTATTTACAATCACGTGCAAGCTATGGCCATGCACAGTAAGGCTAAGCGTTAGCTGAAAGACAGACAAGGAAATCGAAAAGGTAAGGATCTATGTCTGGTGTGTATATATTTCATATGTGCTTGTGAAGGCATGATTGGCAATCTGCTTCATCAGTCACACGCCAAAAATGTAGGACAACACAAATGTTAGTAAGCAACTGAACTCATAAATGCCTAAACTGAGTTTTGTTAGGAACCCCCAAAAATTGTGTCTGACACGGACCAAACACAGATTTTTATTTAACTTGACCAAAGCTGAATCACTTTATGCCAGTGGTATATTAACAAAATAATGGAAGTTGTCCACTTTCTTTTGTTAATGTTTAATTTTCCTGCACATCTCTGGTTGTAAGAGCCTGGCATGTTAGCGTTTTCAACAATAAACATTTATATTACTTCAATCTCCAAATTAATTAGGATTTTGTACTATTAATAACAGAATACCTCAGCGACTTCCAATGAGCCATTCAGATGTTAATGCATCCAGCTGTCTGAATGTGAAAAGGGTGTTTAAAGATCATGCACGCTAGGCAAAACCATTCATGTTTGGAAAAAAAAAGGTTAATATACAAGGTTTATGAAAGAATGATTGCAATGCTGCATAACAGTGGAAAAAGAGTTGAAGCTACACTGATGGCAATGAGCAGATGGAGATGATAGAGAAGAGATGAGGAGAATGGCTGAGCAGCAGCGGCCATGTTTGTAAGTCTGTAAGTTGTTACCTACTTGGCGGGGCTGCAGGTATGCAACGCCTTCAAATGAGGCTTCCAGGTAGCAATGGAAACCGAGTTCTCATCAGCAGCATAACTACGCCAGACACACTACGTGCAGAGTCGACAGGATAAATAAAATAATAATAAATGAAACAATTAAGTGAAAAGGAAAAAGGGGGCGGGGGAGGGAACGTATAAGTTGGGTAGGAAGTGAGAAAAGGAAGGTGAGGAGGGAAGAAGAAGAAAAAAGACGATTAGTTTTTGGGTAGTGTTGATGCATTGGGGCTGGGGTTTGTCAGAGGGAGCTTGGAGGTGGGGGGGGGGGGGGGGGGGTGGAGTAGGTGGTGGGGATACATGCCTGAGGGGGGGGAGGGCACTTTGGTAGAGGTGCCAGGTGGCTCTGAGGTAGGGACGAGCACCGTCGGTGGAGTACAGACGCCAAGCCGCCTGGGTGGGGGGGAGGGAGCAGGGATGGACAGAACACACACACATTCAGATGTACACACCCACAGAGACAGACAAACATGACACAGAAGGGCAGCAGCACAAACATAGTGAGGAAATAGAGACTGAGAAATATGTGAACAACATGTAACATACACAGGGTGTTTTAGGGGATGTAACCAGCTGGCAGCCATATTGGAGGTCCTCAGTATTGCCATGAAGAATGAAAACGACTTATTTTGACTTTAAGTTAAAAAGTTTGTCTTGCTATTTGGACTACATTAAAATGTACATCCATCTCAGGCAACATTTTAAAAGCCAGCCAGAGCCTGTCATCTGGGGTGCCAGTAGCTCAGTCTGTAGGGAGTTGGGTTGGGAACCGGAGGGTCGCCCATACGGAGCAAAGTATGGTGGTGGACTGGTAGATGGAGAGGTGTCAGTTCACCTCCTGGGACTGCCAAGGTGCTCTTGAGAAAGGCACCGAACCCACAACTGCTCTGGGTTGTAATTGTAATTTCCCTTGTGGGATAATACATTATTATTATTATTAAATGTTTAATGACTATTTTCAAGTTAAATAATGGCTGTGATGGGTTCGATTTAGCAAACAGAATGTCTAGGTTTAACTGAGAGCAAGATGCTACTCCTGTGTTTTGAGGTCTTGGTTTTAGCTAACTTAAACGGCTAGATTTTGTCAAAAAATGGACAAACACAGTCCTGTGTATTGGTTGTTCGAATATATGGAACTGTTTGTTGGTGAGTATGATCCACATGTACAGTCCCTGTGGTCATGAATTTTGGCCTGCATGGGACGTGGACCCTCACATGTAGAACATAAAACTTGGGCTCAACAGCTACATTTATTGGGAAACAAATGTACTTGATTTAGCAGCAATGGCCAACATCCACCACATTCATTTCTGCAGATTGTTTCCTTTTTATTTTAAATCATTATTAACTTGCAGCCAACTGAACCTCATCGATGGCGCCAGGTGCCGCTACAAGATTTGTGATATGACTGGAAAGCCTTTATACAAACACTTTACACAGACAGGGTGGGACATTAACACCAGTCACTTGCCAATTGCTGGTCAATTTTGGCTGTTATGCTAGTCTAGAGACTACTTTAAAGTCATTTGGAGATTTAATCTTGTTCTAAAAATACAGTAGCAAAATATTGTTGCAGCAGGTGAAATTTCGAAACGACCAGCTGCTGAGGCTTGAAGACAGTGCTAATATCCTGCACCGCATACAGACAGAGACACACACAACACACAGTGGTTTAAAGCAGGGAGAGCTGTGGGAGATGGGGGAGTGAAGTGACGGACAGAATGTCATCCACATATTTAACACATCAAAGCTGCTTCCAATTTTCCTTTCACCTGTTGAGGAAAATGTTATGAGTTTGGCGGGACAACAGACAGCACCCAGGTGCTTGATACAAAGCCAAAAAGACGGAAACAAGACCAGCACACGCAGGATGAATTGCTCCCTTAGTTGGTTATTTAGGGTAAATTGGGCTCCAACTGGTCTTTGTCAACCATTAACAAAGACCAGTTAATGCTGGTCCAAAAAAGTGCCTCGGAACACACCGAAGCAACGCTGTTCTGGAGACGTAATACATCTCCATAACAACAGGCGGCGCTACTCTGTATTGTCGCCCAAAAAAAAAACCGGCAGCTGATTGGACGAACGCGTCACGCGATTTCGGATTTTTCAATGGCGGCTCATTCAGAATACAATCTCATATTCTACTAAAATAGTTCACCAAAACGTGTTTCTGAAAACATTTTAATAGGAAATAGGCCATGCAGTTGCTGAATCTGTCTTCATTTCAGATCGACAAAGGTCAGTTTAAAAGATTTTCGTCAGATTTTGAGAGGCTACCCACTCGCCATTTCCGGCTTAGTCTGAACGGCCTTGTCTCGAACTGAACACGTCGGGTTGGCCAAAATGAAGGCCAACAGCTCCTCCAATGGACGACGGCATTGAACACACCGAACAGACTCGAGTCACTAACCTCGCCAGACTGTCCCACGGCCGATAATCGGCCCGGTGTGTCAGCGGCCTAATAGTACATCCATGTGTCCATCACTAAGGTAAGTATTGTAGGTCAGAGAAATTGTGGCTTAATGAGGTTTAATGATGAATATAAGTTGTGATGCTTCTCTTAAACAGACGATTCAAATGATGGTACATACCCATGCAATTTCCATTTACTGTAATATCCCGTGATTAACAATATACAAACAGTGAAGTATATGGTTTCTATTATTTACACCCTGTAGTGGCATTTTCATTGGTGCAGTTCAAGTGATATATTTACATGATCATATGATAGTTCTATGCTTTAATGTACAAGTTGATTGCCTGATTGCGCTATTAAATAGTTGACAGAATGAATTATGGGAAATCGATGAAAGAAAAATTTTGCATTTGTAGGTGTTGCCTTGTCAGCCTGCTGTGACATAGTCAGTCTAGAAACCCGTTCATTAGGACACGGATGTAATCGTTTACATCAAACAGTTTGGGTAACAATAGACCTTTTTAGCAGCAGACATTTTGACTTGTCATAGTAGGAAAGGAACAGGTGTTACCAATAACCTTAACGATCACTCCGTTCTATTCAAGTGTTCCAGTGAGATTGACAGTGAGTCAGCATGCACAATACCAAGATGCATTTCCTACTGTGACAAGTCGAAATGTCTTCTGTGAAAAAAGGATATTTAGATTTTCAGGGCTATTTCCACTTCCAAATATGAAGTTTTGGTAGACATCAAGGAAGAAACCAAGGCACTTGTCTTTTACGAAATATATATATAAAATGCCTTTGATGCATCTGGCACATTCTAAATAGAATAAGATAAAAACAACTTCAACGTGTTTCAGCGTCCAGCCTTCTTCAGGAAGTTACAGGCACAGGAGTGGGGTGAAGCAATTGACAGCATCAGGTGTGAGCACATCAACAGGTGCAGCCATTCAGCAATCAAGGTCAACCCCACTACATCAGTGTTCACTCACAGTCTATCACAAAAATGCATGTTGTCAGCAGAGTGCATCGTCCCCAAAGGTCAACAGGGTGACCTCTCAAGACAAAGAAAAACACAAAAAGGAAAACAAGCCAGAAGAGGAGAGACCAACTCAACAGTATTAACATACAAAACAGAAGACAAGAAATGACTGAAATCTAAATATGAATTCATTCCAGGGAAAAGTGTAGCTCTTAGCTTAAAAGTCCAGAAGCTTTCACGTTGGTTAAGCTGTTTGAGCCTATCACCACCGTGTATTGTTGCTGGGATATGGTCTATACCAATAGCTTTCAGGATACATGGGTTGCTGTTTTTCTTTAAAATGTCTAGCCATTGGAGAGTCCTCATTTTGTGTCTTAATAGCATACTTATTACAAATGTTGTTTATCAAATGTTGTCTGATTTTATAGTTTTTATCTCCATGGGTATCCTGAAAACTTTTGCATTTAGAAACTTTAGAGCAGTGATTACAATGACCACACTGAAAACTACCACAAGGTTTTTTGGGGAAAAAAGAAGAAAAAAGAATATAGTTTTGGGGTATGTAGGTAGATAGCTATGTACAAGCTTATTACTAGTATCAAGTGTGTGAAAACATGGAGGCCACAGTAACAAAAATTTGCTGCTGTTTTCTTATGCGAGCATACAAACAGCACATCGACAGGTGTTTGTTTGTGTTATGTGCAGGACAACGAACGGGAAAGGACACGGATATGGTGTTGTTTATTTATACATAGGCCTATTTATGTTTAATTTGAAACATGTTATGTCTGTGTATGTTTCTTGGCAGAGGTGTTTGTCCACAATAAACAGTTTATTGTCATTGAATTATTTTCAGTGAACCAAAGTCGCCTACATCAAACGTCAGTTGTCAACAACGCATCACCAACTGGGAAACTCTGTTAGCAAAATCTAGCCCGAGTTTCCTACCTCTGATTCCCACATGAATTGACGTGAATGATGATGTTTTCACTGGGAAAAATGTTTTCACTGGGAAAAATGTTTTTCCGATGCCCATGAACGCACGGTGAGTGAACACTGATGTAGTGGGGTTGACCTTGATTGCTGAATGGCTGCACCTGTTGATGTGTAACTTCCTGATGAAGGCTGGACGCCGAAACACGTTGAAGTTGTTTTTATCTTATTCTATTTAGAATGTGCCAGATGCAGGCATTTTATATATATTTTTCAAAAAAGACGAGTGCCTTGACTTCTTCCTTGATGTCTATTGGATTTGTTTTCATGCCCCCTACCAAAGAGCACTGCCTTTTTATCACCAATATAAGTTCCAAGAAGCGTTCCAATCTCTTCCATTCTTCATTAAGTTTTGGTAACTGGGTTAACTGAAATGTTGTGGACTTGATTGCTTGTGTTGCTTGACCCAAGAAGTCTTTGCTAAAGCTGTGTAACAGCTGGTAACGTTTATACGTATAACGTTTTATATTAGCGTAACTGAAAGAAATGATTACCTGATCTAAAACAATAAGGCTCAGATTGTAGAAATTTGGTTTGGACAAAAAATAATATCATAGCAGGCACTTTACTAGATGAAAAGTTCAATTCAAAAAGTAGGTCAAGGTAATTCATACAGTAAGACACACAGACACTGTCAAAGATACACATTCAGATAAACATAGAGACACACACACACACACACACACACACACACACACACACACACACACACACACACACACACACACACACACACACACACACACACACACACACACACACACACACACACACACACACAGCTGGTCTTGTCTATTACAATGAGTGATGACTTGGAGGAGCGTCTGCCCAGGGACTGATTGCCATAGAAACGGCTCATAAATCCCAGCAGTGTGTGTTGCTGTTGGACCTGAGAGACAACATCGTATCTTGCACAACGTTCAGTCATAATCAGCCTCACACCCTGACAGCCCAGAGATGGGCAACACACACACACACACACACACACACACACACACACACACACACACACACACACACACACACACACACACACACACACACACACACACACACACACACACACACACACACACACACACACACACACACACACACTCATGCTGTTATTCTGACACAGGGACACACAGTGAAAGGCTAAGAGATGGTCAAAACAGATGCACACACAGTGTGACAATCTGCATTGTATTCACACTGGTCCTCAGCTGCTGCAAAAAAGTTCAGTAGAGGTGAAGTGTGTTTATTGTCTGCATGTGTGTGTGTGTCTACCTGAATGAGGCTGGCAGCTGGGTTCCTCCTCTTTTCAAAGTGCTTCTGTCGATGCTGCTCCTGCACTTTTAGGGCAAAACCTGACCCGAGGATGCCCTTTGCACAGAAACACACATAGTTTTAAACTTGCACAAACATCCCCAAAGATAAATCAAGGTCCCTACTCCTGTTAACATTAACTTTCTGGAGCTGTGACGGAATACATGTATTCATTAATGAATTTATTATTCTCTGTTGTAATGTGATTGACTCACAGCTGGAAGAGCGAAGAAGGAGATCCCCAGCAGAGCAAAACCAGCTGATAATAACCGTCCGGTCCACGTCTGTGGGGTCTTGTCACCGTAGCCAATGGTTGTAAGGGTGATCTGAAGGGTGAGAGGTCAACAGTCAGGTGTGACAATGAACCAGGGCTTTTTCTGTAAGCTGTCCTTCGCTCGCTCATCAATTATTTCCTATACAGACACTTAATAGTTTATTATATAGTGTAATTTTTGCATCAATGAAATACAGTGCATTGCATTCAGACACTCAAATTAAATGGTGGACATTGAAATAGAAAATTCGAAAATTGTTGATTAGCAGATTTAAATGGATGATGCCCAGTGGTGATGGCTCTTAGTTTTCTCTTGTGTTAACTCATACATGTACAAATCTATGTAGCTAAACTTCACCTTTTCACCCTAATGATACATCAGCTTTTAGGATCTACCAGAAAGAAAGATACCCCTGGAGCAGAGAACGTGGGAACACAGTGTGTCTGAGTGTCAGTCCCACAAGCCTAATGAGTCAGTCTCACCTGGCAGCAGGAGAAAATTGAATTTATTGATTGGGACATTTTTTGTTAGTGTGTTTTTTCAAGGCATAATGGGTTTCAGATGTAGGAGGAAACAGTGCAGTACAGCCAGCCAAGTGTGACTCTAAAGGCCTTGTATTGCAGGTGTCATTAAGGTCAAACAGAAACTGTTAATGGAAATATATCACAGTTGTCAGATAGAAATACTCTAACTCCCATTGTGTTGCGTCCTTTGATTTTGCCTGGGATTAAAGGGAGTGATTGTATTGTGTTGGATGGGAAAACGTATTCAAAACATATTTGATGATTTCAACACTATGTGACAGTCAATTTAACGACTTATAGTTGTTTAAGACCTATAAAATCCCAGACTTTGTGTGATACAGTACAACACACATAATGCTACGATGATACAACTTTCATCAAATAACACCCCAAAAGTTGATCGAAGTTGAAAATAATGTTTAGAACTATACTGCATACAACTGTTGTTGACATAAAATCACATGAAATTAATAAACCTTGGTCACAAAGTTTGATTTTGAAAACACAGTTACCACCAGCACAGTATGATTTTATTCAAAGGGCGTTTAAAAGGCCTAAACATATGTGTGTATGTAGTGTGTATGTGTGTGTAGGCCTAAAGGTGTTTAGTATACTCAAGTGTATCTGTGTGCAATATGTATTTGCTCACCGTGCCCCACCACAGAGCGTCGGCGTAGGTGGCGAACTCCTGGTTGAGTTCTTTTTCCACCAGATACACCAAGAAGGAGGAGAAGATTAGCACCAGAAACCCAATGTACCAGGCAGTCACCAGCTCCTACAGTACAAGACACACACAAAAATCATTATGTTTACTAAATATAAAGCTTTATTAGGCACTTCACACAGTTTGAAAGATAAATCTAATGTATTGGATACACTGACCCTGAAAATAATTAACTTAATTAGTCTTCTTTTTATCTGAGTAATTAGTTTTTTCACCATGCAGCACTAGGCATTGAAAAACACAGATTTGTCCTCTCAGTTGTCATATAATACATACTAATTATTTACTTACTAACTTTATTGACAGTAAGGAAGAAAAACACCTTAATTATTTGATGTGATGTAAATGTGAAAGATAGTCTGCTGTTCCTGTTGTACAAAATCACAAAACCACACAAATGGCCATGATATAATATACTAGTAGCACATGCAACAGGCACATAATGCTTGCATATATGGAACAAACAAAAGAGCATATGATGTACTTATAGCAATGGGGACTTAAAATAAACATGCCAACTGACAGACGTGAATCATGGTATTGTTAAATGATACTTATGTTAAAATGTAGCATTGCTAAGTGACAGTATTATTGAATAATAAACCTATGTTTTACCTTCAAGTGAATATACCATCATTCAATACTGCACATATTTTTAGTTATTTAAGCCTATTCAAACTTGTTCGCCATATTCTTTCTTCATCTTAATATTTTTCTGCTAATATTACTGATATTTTGCATTGTGTTGTCATATATATTAAAATGTAATTATTATATTTATCACCTACATTTAATTGGAACAGGCTCAAGTGTTTACACTGTTAATGTCTGTTTACTGTATATGCATAAACAACAGCATTACTCCATTCTTACTTTCTAATTCTCTTTTTCTTTGCACTGTCTGTCTCCTGCTCTATCTGTCTCCTGTTTGGTGCTCTAACAACTCATTTTTTACAGTCCAGATGATGTTGCCGTACCTTATCCTTACCGTTACTGTACCTTATAGTGACTAAACTTACTCCTAATTCGTTAAATTTGGTGTCTTAAACACAGAGTCTACGTTTGTCTCTTATTTGTCACTCTTTTTTTGAAAAGTGCTACAGTACCTAAATAAAGTCCAATGATATTATTAGTAATACATTTCTGTGTGTAATAGTAGTCTGGAATACACAGCAGAATAACTGGGTGGTCAGCATGAGAAGTAATAGCCACCATGACTGAACGGACAAAAAATGCTAACAAGGTAATCCAGACGAACCAAAGCAAATCAAAGGAAAAAGTTAAAGGTCCCATGGCATGAAAAGTTCACTTTATGAGGTTTTTTAACATTAATATGAGTTCCCCTAAATAAATATATATATATATATATATATATATATATATATATATATATATATATATATATATATATATATATCTGAACCATATAAATCATAGTTCAGAAGAGAAGGAACAGTTCAAATTGTCCTACCTTACTATGTGCATAAACTACAGACCCCAGCAGCTTCCAGGTCCCGCCCCTGCGGTCCATGCGCACCATGCGAAGGATCTGCAGGAAACGAAGGCTACGCAGCGCAGAGGTGGCAAAAATGTTACCCTGGCTACCGGCTGAAACCACGGCAACAGAGGCAATGAGTACGATGATGTCTGGGGAGTAAAAGAGAAAATGAAAGGTCACGGGTTCCACAATATTAGTAACAGGAACTGTGGTTGACTCACCTACTTTTTAGATCCATTCACCGGCCCATCCATCACCTTTAAAACAACTATTGATTCACTAAAGGCTTTTTGCTACCTTTTCTGTCTCTATTAGTCTTCTACTGTCATTCTGTCCACAACCCTAAAATTTCCCACTTTTTCTTCTCTTGTATTTCCCAGCAGGCTGTCTTCCTCAATGCTGGAGCAAAGAACCTCTGTCCTCTAAATGGATGTGTTTTCATGCTATTTTCGACTGGACACTGAGGAGGACAATGGGAAAAAACAGCACTTATCCATATTGGCAAATAACATCATTACCTGAGGATGATCTCTAAAAATGACTGTAGTACAACCGTTGAGCTGGTTTCATTGTACTGAACTGTTGTGAATATCAAAAAAGAAATACATGCTTCTTTGTGTAGTTTTCTGAATTGTCAATCTAAACTTGAAGTGTTTTTGCGTAAAGAGTAACATGATATCACCAGGGAATAATTAAGCTTAAGATAAGAATGAACAAATACAATGTATGTGTTGAAACAACACCATGACTTTCATTTTGACATTCCCCGTTTCTTTTATTTAGTTTTTGCCCAGATAGCCATCGAGAGAGACCTTTGAATTACAATATATATCTTAAAAGATTTTTTTAAGATACCAAGCTTCACGCTTCACACACACACACACACACACACAGACTTACCTATAACACAGAACGGCTTCCTGGCGAATCGGAGGCGTCCTTGCCAGCCTCGGTAACGGCAGCAGCAGCCAGCACTCCATATCCTGATGATGTACTCCAGACCAAACACTACAATCATCACAAACTCCTGCAGGACACACACACGCACGCACGCACACACACACACACACACACACACACACACACACACACACACACACACACACACACACACACACACACACACACACACACACACACACACACACACACACACACACACACACACACACACATACACATTTTAACCAGGCCTAGCAAAGGGTCAAGGAAGTTATACTTTGTTGCTGAGCTTGTTCTAGCTGTGCTCTAACCACTGAAACTACTGCAAAACAGAAAACACATGTACTCAGACCAATTGGCAACATTCATCAATGCTAATACTTAGGGGTGGCAGTAGCTCGGTCTGTAGGGACTTGGCTGGGGAACCGGAGGGCTTTCTGGTTCAACTCCCAGTCACTCTCTCCTCTTAGTGCATGTATAAAGTCCTGTTTGTGTATGTGTTTGTGTATTTCAGGCCTGTGTGAAATATGTAAGAACACAGTGTAAAATGTTATTATTATTAATAAAAGTATCTTTTCTTCTTAACTATTTCAAAGGTAAATGTGAAAAAGATTACTTGTACTATGAGTACATGAGTGAGTTGTTTTATGGTAAACATGTTGACTGTCCTGGCAGAAAAAGCACAGGTGTAATTAATAACATTAATAATGGCTGTATTACACTGAGGTGTGCCAGTTCCAGGGCCCTCTCATTACGCATGCTGGCTCGCTAGCTTGACTTACTGCGATACTTTGGTAGAACAGAGCCATCGTTATGGTTATTAGTTACATCTGTGCTTTTCCTGCTATGACAGTTAAAGATGTGTGCTGTGAGAAAGGCTAACCTATGCTAACCTAGTTATATTAATCACAATAAGTGGCTAAATAATGTCCTTTAAAGGAATAGTTCGACATTTTCGGGAAAATACGCTTAATCACTTTCTTGTCGAGAGTTGCACGAGAAGGTTGATAACACTCTCGTGTCTGTTGATTATGAAGCTTATGATTAGGTTAGCTTGGACTGAAAGCAGGAGGAAACAGCTAGCCTGGCTCTGTCGGTAGAATAAATCCGACCTACCTACCAGCAGCTCTAAAGCTCACAAATGAACACGTTAAATATTGTTTGTTTAATACTTACAACCACACTGACAACAAGATGGAAAGTCACTGTGCTTGGCCATGAAAGAAATAGTCCCTATGAATTCTGTGGATTATCCACAATAACTAAAAAGAGACCTTGCTGTTGAATTTTTAAAATGCAATTTTTCATTGCTTTGAGCACTATAAACAAAATTGTCCTCCTTTTTTAGTAGGGTGTAAGCAGAAATTCAGAGACAGATATCTAATAACTACTAGAGGTGAGGCAGTTTTATCAGTCAATCCAGAAAAACGCGGAGTTTTTTTGTGATTGTTGCGGGCAAAAATCCTTGATTATGCGGCACGTTTTCTTAAAAAATGCGATGAAATATGCGGGATATTTATGCCATTTTATGCGATGAAAATGCGGGAACTTGCAAAAATTGCGGGAACTTGCGGGAACTTGCAAAAACTTTTTGATGAAAAAGAGAAAAAAAAGTGATTCCCCAACACTGTTCTCAGTAGGTGAAATTACGTCACTTCATAACGTTCCCATGGCAACAGGGGAAAATGGCTGCTCTTGTGTGAAGGAAACGCAACATTTTTCAACTTTCTGCTGAGATATGTGACTTTTTTGCAACGAAAATGCGGGGATTATGAAATCATGCAAGCCCCGCATATTTTGCGTGGAAATCGGCAATTTATGCGGCGAAAGTGCGGCGTATTTGAAAAAATACGGC